>JAPMUY010009418.1:7500-35000 GCA_026901105.3 Galaxias olidus
ATGAAATTAGCAGCGACAAGTTGCCTCCTTTCTCCTGTGCCTCATTAAAAGAGCGGCCATTCACCGAGGCTCATCCAACAGCTCCCTCCTCAATGGGACTTGTCCCGCTCATAGAATTTCAGACAAATCCCTGCCACCGTTCAAATGAACCTCCGCCTGTAAAGACGGGCGGGAAGGAGGGAGAAAGAGCCGGAAGAAGTGTGGGAACGTCAACATTGGTCACGCTTGTTATTAATCAAGTGTGCTGACTGGCGGCATTGTTTCCCACGTGCAGTGTGGCGGACGGCGGCGGTGGGCTGGGTGAAATATGGCCGCCTCGGGAGGAGCTGGGATATTGCGGCGCGGCAATGGGAGGGGCGGGGGGGATGGGGGGGAATCTTGTTGCTCCCGAATGCCATTACGTCCATTTGAAAGAAGCGGGAGCCTTATAACTCACGTGTGTGTGGGCTCGTAGCGCAGCTTATTCACCGCGGAATAAATCTGTGTGACGTCCCCCCCCCAGTCCTCAGCACTGATGTGGTAATAGGTTTATTTACCAGACCATCGCTCTTTAGGATCATTCTGGATACAAATGCATCGGCGCCATTGAGACTGGAGGAAATTTGCACAAATGCTTTTTCAAGCAACGTTGGGTTTAGACGAGATAGCAGGGGAGGGGAGAGAGTGGGGGGGGGGGGGGAATTTGAAATTAGGCTAAGTGGAGACAGCAGCAAATAAGAATTAAATATCTAAATATCCAAATATCTCAACCTGTCTGCTGGTTTTACGTTAATGAACAGCAGTAACAACAAGCAGAGGGTAATTTTACTGTCTGCAGCCGGGGAGTGGAGTAGCTTAACTAGAACATCACTTATTTAGGGAAATGAAGACATCCCAGGGTGATTTTATTGTTGTGTGAAGCCATTCAAAAGCCCTCCATTAGAGGGTTTACATCTCAGCAGAATGAAGATATAGAACTGCTGTTCCAGCTACAACATAATCGAGACACGGAGCCAATGAAAACCCTGCTAGGTCCCGAGACATCAAACACGTTCCTCCATGGAGGAGAGGAATTTAGAAGGTGGTCTGCCACTGGGAAAAAGCCTGGACTTCCACAAAACGGGCTCCTCTCGATCCCAGAGAGAGAGAGACACAGCCCTCTGAGCCTATCGAGGCTAACACGGGGATCCCACGATGAGTGATGTCAATGTGACAGAAACAAAATGGAGGCCGTGCGCAACGAGAATACAGCCGAGAGAGAGGGAAGTATTTTTTGAACGAGGAAGTCCCCCTCCCGCGATGTTTTCATCGGTCTTCGGCTGTCTGCCAGTCAGTTAGTCGGTCTGTCAGTCAGTCAGTCAAAGCCGAAATGAACCACAGAGACGGGCGTGACAGAAATAATGGAGGCATAAACGCAGGGGCTTATCAGTTGATTTGGAGCTATGTTCTGTGTAAAGTCGGGGTAATTACCAGCAGCCAGGCTCTGCCCAGGCTGCACGCTGGGTGGGTCGGAGGGGAGCGATAAAGCCTGGCACAGCGTCAGGCTAATAATAGCACTGGACTGCAATGCAACTTAGATGATCAGAGAGGAAAAAGGGGGCCACAGAGGGTGAATAAACACAAGAGGTCAGAGAAAGCCACGTTGTCTTCGGCCAGCAAATGACTTCGACTCCCAGCCTGCCTTTGGTCTGTCTGTCCCCCAACCCTGTCTGCAGTGTCGCCAGGCTGATGCTAAGGTTATCTATGAAAGAGGAGGGACGAGCGAACAACCACCCCCTGTCTTATCCTGCTGCCTAACCACACACACACACACACACACACACACACACACACAC
Source organism: Galaxias olidus (assembly GCA_026901105.3). NCBI lineage: Eukaryota > Metazoa > Chordata > Actinopteri > Galaxiiformes > Galaxiidae > Galaxias > Galaxias olidus. The sequence goes on from JAPMUY010009418.1 coordinate 9,315, forward strand.
AGAGACACAGACACACACACACACACACACCCCCTCTTGCCATTCTTTGAAAACCCACAGGGCCATTAATTAACTTGCCACGTAGGTAGGTAGCTATGAGGATCAGCTCTTTAGCTCAGCAAAAGGCGAAGCTAATGTGGCTGAGGGGGGAGAACCAACACTCTTTCAGCCAGTCGCCCCAGTCAGCCAAGGTGGATGACCCCCTCCACACCGACACGGTAGGCATGGCTGAGCTTTTCTCATTTCCACTTCATTAGATCAGGATTCCTCTTTCAAACTCAACCTCGACCTTCCTGCCTCCACGTCGCTAGGCCTCTCCCAACGCAGACAATCTGACTCCCTCTGCTCCTTCACCCCCCCCCTCCCCCTTCCACTCCACTCCCATACACCCGTTCAGCCGTCAGTCGCTCACTGAGGGTTAAGGGGAGAGAGGAGCTTCTGAAACTGGGTCCTAAGCAGCCAGCTGGGCCTGGTGGCCTTGATCCCCCTTTTCCTCCATAAGTGCAGTCCCCTGTAACGGCAGCCCCCATCTTACATCATCTTCCATCTAGCTATACTTCAGAAGTGTCCTCCACTTCTAGGAAGTTAGCTGCCGTACGTCCGTTATTTATGGTTTAGCAATGATTTACTTTGAGGTTTGGTAATAAACCTTTGAAAAAAAAAGACACCACCAGCTGGTGTTATCCCACACAGTCACCAGGTTCACCACTGGACACCGCTCACTCACTCCACCACTGCATTCCTCCCTCCTCTGTTAATCTGCCGTCTCTTTACACAAGAGACCAATGTCCACTGGTCTGCTGTCATCTGTAAAACCATACGAAGCCTGACTCCTCTTCACCTGAGGTCCCTACTAAACACATCCTCTCCTACGTATAGTACAAGCTCTACCAACTACATCAAGTTAAAGGTCCCCGAAGGTCCCCACATTCATCCCTGGGTCACTCCTCTGTACAGATTAACGACTCCAGTGGCTGGAACGAGCGCAAAAAAAAATCACTCATACCGGGTAGGCTTGTCTCTCTGTATCTGCTTTTGAAGGTGTTTGGAAGACATTCTGCGGGTATATTATAAAAAATTTTTTTTCTGTTTTTTATTTATAAACCTCTTTCGTGTCTTAGAGCCTATGAGTTGACTGTTGTATCTCTTTGAATTGGGACTGGGATTGCTTCGTTACTTTCCATTGATGTACTGCTGTACTCTGCCTCTAGGCCCGGCCCTTGTTGAAAATGAGAGCTGGTTCTCGAGTGACTTGTTAAACAAAGGTTATAAAAAGGTTAAATGAATAAATAAAAAGGCTCAGGCCTGGTGGATCACACAGAAGACAAACATCCCTGTATGACAACAACTGTGTGTGATTTTCTTTCTTTTTTTTCAAAGACAAAACTCCAATTATATCAACGTCAAGGTACGTGGTGCCAAGAAACATCTCCCCAAGCTGTCCTCCAAACAGACACAGAGAAACCTACCTTTGAAGATATGTGCAGAAACTATAACATGTGATTCATCATGCAGTGCGAGTGCATTCATTCAGTAAAGATATAGCTGCTTAGAAATAGAGGGAGAGAAAATAAGAGATAGATGGGGGTGGAAAGGGTGGGAGGGGGGGTGGGGGCTAGGTGTTAGGAGAAGGAGAAAAAGCCTAACTTGTAACCTTAGAAACTGTTCCCTTGGAAACTAGGGAGTAGCTCTTCATGGTGTTCAGAAAGAGAAACGGAGGAAAGGAGGAGAGAGAGTCACGGAGAGAGAGAGAGAGAGAGAGAGAGAGAGAGAGAGAGAGAGAGAGAGAGAGAGAGAGAGAGAGAGAGAGAGAGAGAGAGAGAGAGAGAGAGAGAGAGAGAGAGAGAGAGAGAGAGAGAGAGAGAGAGAGAGAGAGAGAGAGAGAGAGAGAGAGAGAGAGAGAGAGAGAGAGCGACGGCGGAGAGCGGAGACAGAACAATGACGTAACCTCTGACGACGGCAGGCGGCGGCGAGGAGACGAGCTGACTAATTACTCTTTGTTTGGACCGTCTCCGACTGAAAAGGAAGACAGAATGTTCCTCCGCAGCACCCACACCCACACCCAGGATAATGAAGTGTGAAGTTCATGTACTTAGAGAAGTCATAGAAGCAGCTGTATATGGAAGGAGTGGAAGAGGAGGAGCTATGGGCCCGCCAGTGAACACTGTGCCTCCCCGCATGGAGTTTACCACTCCAAAGCAAACACTGGGTACAACACACACACACACACACACACACACACACACACACACACACACACACACACACACACACACACACACACACACACACACACACACACACACACACACACACACACAATAGTGACCCACTCACTTCTTAGTGGGAGCGACCGGGCGTGTGTGTGTGTGTGTGTGAGTGTGTGTGTGTGCAGTAGAATCGTTTTCAAATTGAAATAAGGCTGAAAGTTAATAGTGTGTGTTTGTGTATTTGGGGTGTGTGCGTGTGTGTGTGTGTGTGTTCGTGAGTGTGCCATGCGTCTCAGCGTGCACGGTTCAATTCTAATAGAATTGGACACACCACATGCTTCCATCTTTGCTGAAAGCACCGCAAATCACAAGTGATCAGAAGGCAGAGCGGCACCAACATGGAGCCATCCCCCCCCGCCCCCCTTTTCAGCTGGAAATTGAATTTTTTGGCATCCTCTTTAATTGGCTTTATTGCCAACCATAAATTAATGTGCGATGCAAATGCCCATGAATAAGTTAGTGGATAAACCCATTTCACAGCGCAACAGCTGGAAGTTGTATCTCTAATTTCCATTTTCAATCAAAATGGCATGAATGCACATATTTGTGCACAGCGCCGTCCTGGAGAATAATTAATCAAATAACCATCTCTGTGATGACTGCATGCCTCCTCATATGCAGACGCATCCAGCTATCATCCACCCAGGCCTGCTTCTGGCGCCAATCAAGCGTGCCCAAATGCACAGCTATCCGTTATCCACTGAGGGCTGCCACTGGAGGAAATCAAGCGCGCCCAAACCCGATTGGTTTTTAACTAAACATTATGGCAAAACTGGCCGCCAGGTTCACAAACAAAGTTGACGCCGTACACTTAAACAAAGAGATCCAAGCTGCTTTGTTTTCAGACGCGCTTTTTGCATTAGTCAGAACCTGTCTTTTCTCATCCTGTCTCCCCTGAATTGTCTGACTCCCCCTTTGCCCTCGGAGCTGTCGCTCATTTCACATCATCATGCTTTTTCTTTTTCTTTCATTCTCCCTATCTCTCTCTCTCTCTCTCTCTCTCTCTCTCTGTTTTGCCACTGTGTCTGGAGGGACCAGCCTCCCGGCCCTCTCCTCCTCCGTTGCTGTGAGTTGTGGCTCTTTCTGTGTGCGCCGCCCGAGAAAATGCCAGTGTAAAGTGCATTAGCCCTGGCCTACATTTTTACAGCTCATTTACAAAGACACGATGCATTATGAATACACAACGAGTGCTTGTCTTCAAGCTCAACCATGAAGACACAAGTTCACAATAGGCCCAAAGACAGTGCGTTTGTGTGGGTGCTCCAGTGGAAAAAAAGAAAAAGGCTACAGCTACTGATAAATGCCTCATCTCTGGCCGAGTTAATTGACATCATTTGTTATCCATTAGCAGAGTCCCTCTGTAGACAGTGTCGATGTGTTCCTTCACCCCTCATTTCACCCAAGGTGGTCCTGCCCTTAACCTTGGGCTAATGGTGGGCTAAACCAAGTCGGCTGCCATAAGGGGCCCTCTTGAACTCTGCTGCTCACAGAAGTCTGTCAGTCAAAAGTCGAACGCATTATTATGTGTCTGCGGCGCACACTTATTTCTGCTTCCCAAACACACACACACGGTCGCACTCACACACGCACACACGCACGTACACAGACAGAGTTGACTCTAAGCACACTATTCTGAACAAAGATATTAAACAGCAAAGACAAATAGAGAGAGCGAGAGAGAGAGAGAGAAGAGAGAGAGAGAGAGAGAGAGAGAGAGAGAGAGAGAGAGAGAGAGAGAGAGAGAGAGAGAGAGAGAGAGAGAGAGAGAGAGAGTGAACCCATGTCAGCATACTTAGAGAGCAGCGACACCGCACGAAGCTGAAGAGCAGCTGAAGAGCAGGAGGGGGGAATGGATTGATTTTTCCCGACATTTTCCTCAGAAAAAAAGTTCTGAACTTGTCACCGAGGGTTGAAAAAAGAGAGCATATCTAATATATACCCTGGTACCCATATAGCTGTTCCTTAGCAACAGACTGTACCCCAGGCTAGTGCTGGGAGTGATGGTGTGCAGAGAGACAGATGGAGAGAGAGAGAGAGAGAGAGAGAGAGAGAGAGAGAGAGAGAGAGAGAGAGAGAGAGAGAGAGAAAGAGAGAGAGAAAACAACAGGTATGAACAGAATTGGGAACACGTATAGTATCAGGATTTCGAACGGAGCGTTAGAGATTTGCCCGCCAGCGGTTTGACATCACCGAGGTACATATTGATTGGAGCTGATAGTGTATAGCTCACTCCTTTCCTCTGTGATATTAAAAACACCCACTCCCTGTTTGACAAGGATTCTCTTTGTCTCTCTGCTTATGCATGTTTAAAGTGTTCAAGCAAATGTGGATATCGACTAAGTCTTACTTTAGCTGCGGCGCAATCGATCCCTGGCCTTTTCCCGTGGTGTGCGTGCGTCTCTTTTGGAGTCCTTCTGCGCGGGCAGGCTTCGCTGCATAATGTCAGCGGACGAAGACATCATGGTGGGAGAAACGCCTGGCACACGGAGCACAGTGAGACGTCACGCGGCAGCGGTGCACAGACCAATACCCCAATGCCCCGTTTGCCTTGAGTGAGAAGTCCGAAGATTGTGTGAATAAGTATAATATTTAACATGTGGTGTAAGATAATAGTGTAAAAACATGGTGGTATTCTCCTTCAGAATATGCGCTGAGAAAGAGCTGCGATGTCTTTGACACTTTGTTGGTGTACAGTCCGTATGTGTCTGGGTGGAGGGGGTGGCTCCCACATCACAGCGACAGCAGCCATTTGACCCTGATGCCATCCTAGTAAACAAGCAGAATCTCTGTGCAGACTAGAACATATAAGACATAATATAAGTAAGAATCTACGTTTTGGCCCTCTTTGATGAAGGCTACCGCAACATTACTCCTTTCCCAGATGCTTGTTCTTACCCCTTCAGTCCAGTAGCAGCAGCAGCAGCAGCCACGTTTTCAGGCGCAAACTTTCCACGGGTCTCCCGGACTTTGAAGATCAGGCCAGTGACTATAGGAGCCGGAGGACTAAGGCCAGGACTCAGGGCTTACCCAGGCACACCGAGCGAGCGAGTAAGGCCCCGGTGCCCAGAAGGTGGCCTGGCAGCCCAAGCAGCTTACGCCAGGGGCTCCGGATGAGGGAGCCAGGGCTTATGGAGCGTCGGGGATGACGGATGTTCCGGCGGAGAGAAAAGTTGGGAGTGACCGGAGTGGTTTCACCTTTAGCGGCAAGGCTTTTTAGATAAAAGCCCCTGTGCAGAGAGAGTGTACTGCCCCCCCCCCCCCCTTCTCTCTCTCTTTTTCTTCCTCTCCCTCCCTTCGCTTAGATAAGGGGAGCGAGCGAACCTGGGTCTATTTGGGACGTGGCTAGCTAAAGATAGCGCTTCTTGAGGAGGGAAGGGCTACATATTTCTCAGAGATCTCTTACGTGTGATATGAGAGGGGAATCAAGGCCGGGAATAACAGCAGTCATAAATTAGGGATGATTTCTTTTCTCCTCCTGCCGTCCGTCCCTCTCTCACCTTCTTCCATCCCTCTCTCCCTCCCTCCCTCCCTCCCTCCCTCCCTATTTTCCTTCATTGCAGCCACTCACAGGAGCTCCGGAAAGGTCTGAATTATACATGACCGTCATTGTTGTGATAACGTCTCTCTCTCTCTGTCCCTCTTCTCTTCTTCTCCCTTGTCTCACCCTGTTTCCCTCTTTCACTCTCTGTGTTGATCACTCCCCTTCTTTACGAGAGTGAGAGGCCACGGCCACCATATGTTACGGGGTTTGGAGGAGCGCGTATGACCTTCCCTTAGCAGCTAAGCTTAGCTACATTTCAAGGGTTGGAATGCCAAACACTGTGCTGGGATCAACAGCACGCTCAGTGGAAGGACTGGGAGCCGTCAGTTTCACGGGTACAGCAGGTGGGACTGCAGGACTGAACCCCCCCCCCCCCCCCCCGCCCCGGCCCCCAAACATCCTGCAGCATCACCAAAAAGAGGAGGAGCCGCAGTTTACTCAGAGGGCTCCCGGGGGGGGCGACGGGGGTTTTGGAGTTTTCGAAGAACCTCCGCCTGCAGAAACGACAGAAAGCCTCAACGTTTTTTTTTGTTGCTTTTTTTTGACGTGATAAAATGAGAGCAAACACACTCACGCTGCGGGGGGGGGGGGAGGGCGGTGCGGCAGCCTTGTTTTTTTTGTAAAAAAATAAAAGCAAAAGGGCACCGCTCCCGTCCCTATGAATCTGTCTGTGGCCTACTCCCTCTCCTGGCTCAGAGACACAACTACAAGCTCACAGCGACGCCGTCCGAGTTCCCCCCTCCTACATCCCTCCGCTATCCCCAGAGGACACACGGCGCTCTCCCTGGCCTCTGGTGCTCTTAACTTAGCGGCTGCTACGACCACTCAACCGGAAGTCTGTTTGCCAACTTTCACACTCAGACTGTTTGTTCGTGTTCACAGGTGGAGAGCTACACTTAAATCCACCAATCGGAAAGTGCAGCCCGCTCGCTCCCCGACGACCAACAGGGGGTCCGCCAGCAGCAACGTGGCCCTGGGAAGTGTTTTGACAGCGACGCGCTGACACACGCGCCGACACACGCGCCGGGCCGGATGAATCAAGGCCGCACATGCCTGCTAAGTGGCCAGGAGAGGAGAGGAGAGGAGAGGAGAGGCGAGGAGAGGAGAGGAGAGGAGAGGGGCGTGCACTCACACATACATGCACACAAACACAATCTTCTATCAACTGAAACTCAACATGCATGCCTCTGCTCAGGCTCCGAATATAGTTCATACAGTTTACTATGCTTCCCTGAGATTTACTACGAACTGTAAAGCCTTGACTCACCACTGTGAGCTTTACTCCCAAGTAGGATGACTTGCTCTGGCAACCCGCAGGCGCACACACCGGTATACGTTTATACACAAGGCAACTCTTGCTCTGCTCCCATCCTTCCCATGTATTTACGTATCACAGAAGAGTGCTGGACTGTACTCTTTGCGTTTGCCGGACCTCTGCATGTCGTCCGTACCAAATGTGCGTACAGAGAATTGAAAAAGGGCATTTATGGATTCTGCAGCCTCGGACTGGAAAATGTTTTTGAAACTAAATGATGCGATTTCTTTGCCTGCTTTTGAATCCATTCTGAAAGACCCGGAGAGGGACTCGTTAGGATGTTGGTGCTTATTTTTGTATTTTGGAAATGCGTCTTGTTCAGTGGGGATGTTATTTATTGTACTGTTGTCTGGCTGTGGTTTGTTGGTTTGTAATCACTTTCTCTTTCATTTTGAGCTGCTGCCGATCTTGGCAAGGACTCAATCTCCAGAGACTCTTAATCTCAATGGGACCATATTGGTTGAATAAAGGTTATGGATCAATCCATACAAAAACACAGGTATCTACCGCTGCTTGAGAAGAACTAGATACATAGTGCACGAACTTGCCGGTACGCATTGCCAAACAAAGCATGGAAAAGCAAATCAGGAACCAAGGAGAAAGGTGGAACAGGTAGCCCAGCAAATACTGTTGCATCGAGTCTGCCATGACACAATGGCTGCCCTATTCACGAAAGTGCTACGTTAGTAAAGGCTCTGGAGGCACACGGAGCTTCAACAAAATACAGAACGGAGCCGACACCATTCCCTGAAATAGCACACACAGAGGGCAGTAAAACAGAAAAAGATGAGTGTGTGATCACAGTATAGTTCTTTTGTGTGCGGATTAAACCTGGATACGGTTTCTGGAGCTCCTGCGAGCCCGTGGTCTGCCTATCGATACGTATAGACTAAGCAGACGGCTGACAAAGTAACTCGTGTCCGTGGCGAGAGCAGCGGGCCATGTAGTCGTGGCAGTCGCGCTCTTTTCCATGCGGCGTCTCGCTCCGGAACCTCGGTGAGATTCGTTCTAGGTCTCCATGGCAATAAACCACTTTAGAGGCTGGGAGGCACGGCAATATTTTATATCGGCGCCATCGCAGAAGGCAGGTGGAACTGATTGAAAAGAAATTATGAAAGTGGGAGAAGGAAAAAAAAAAAAGGGAGAGAGAGAGAGAGAGAGAGAAGGGAGGCAAACGGCATCTGCAGTGGTTGGGTGAGGACATTGCCGAGAAGATTGAGTACAGGTTATCAAATGTGGAGCAGAAATAAATCACTTTCATCAGGCTCTTTCTTTCTCTCAGCCTGGCCCAGCCTAGGGGGGGGGGAAGCAGGGCGGCAGCTCTGGATGAGCTAGTAGTGTGTGTGGCCCGCTCCGTCTGCTCCTACTGCTTTACTCTCAAAGCACAAAGTGACAATCAAACATGGCATTTACATGCAATATTTATACGCACGGCCGACACTCACAACGAGCCTCGCGTTGCGCACGGGAACGCGCGCACGCACGCACACACACACACACACACACACACACACACACACACACACACACACACACACGTTACGCTGTGCGGCTGTCGGGTCATAGTACACTTTGGGGCTGTCTGAGAAGACAGCTGCATGCACAGCGCAATTAGCATAACAGACACACGCGCGCGCGCGCGCGCACACACACACGTCAGAGGGAACAGGGAGCACACTTGGAACCACAGCGGTGGTGGCAGTAATTGTGGTGGCGGGCTGACAGCCATCTTAATGAGATAATGAGGGACGAAGGGCAAATTAGAACGGCCTCCTCTTCCTCCAGCACCGGGGGAGGGCAGTCGGAGAAGGGGGATGACCTCGGAGAGAGGGGGAAGGCGGGACGGAGGGCAAGATAAAGACAAGAGGAGGGCGAGGAGAGGGCTGGCTCAAGGAGATTACAGAGAACGCAGGGAGGAAGAAGGGAGGGAGCCAACACAGGGGAGGGGAAGACCAAGGTAGAGAAGAAAAGCACTAGGGGAGGGGGAGGGGAGAGTGGGAGAGACGCCAGACGGAAAAGGTGAGGAGCACCGCAACCCCCGGGCGACCGGGAACGAGGGATGGAGGGGACAGAAGGAGAGGTGGAGGGGCAAAGGAGAGAGGAGACAGAGAGGGACAGAAGGGCGGGCTGACCTTAGACTGGAAAGGAGGATTGGGGAGGAGGATGGGGGGGGGGCAAAGTTGATGGCAAAGGTTACACGTGAGCTGCAGCCGTAATAAACAGGCGTGCAGGAGGAGCCCCGGATCATGTGGGTTTCCTAAACACAGCCCGGGGGCCCCACTGCTCCACAGGCCTCCACAGGGCTCCACAGGGTCAGGGGTCAGGGGCCACAGCACTCCCGCCGGCCCACCTAGGGGGGTAATAGCCGGCTTCTTGTTGGGTTAGTTTGTCCAGTCTCGGGATTCTCCGCCCCTCTCGGTCCGCGATGTGAACTGCGATGCCCCGAGGTGAGCTGTGTGTGTCGAACTCTAAATGTAAGGAAGTCAACCTGCTGCCCACACACGTATGCACGCACACACACACACACACACACACACACACACACACACACACACACACACACACACACACACACACACACACACACACACACACACACACACACACACACGCACACGCACACACACACACACACACACGTACAGGACTTCACCATGCAAGCTCACACACAGATATCCACAGAGAGAGACAGGCACATCTATGTCCAGCAGTAGTATATACAGTAGTATAAACATTTCATTGGATGCTCTGGAATGGAATACTTTTGGATTGGGACTCTACTGGCCTGCCCCGGCTAGCACAGATCCATCCTGTTCACATGGTGCCATTTTCTTATTGGGTTGCAAGGAGCGATGGCTGACATTGTCCAGTTCACTTCTGTTCCGCACCGCACTGTGATAAACCCCCAGCCCCGACTCATAAATTCCATCTCCATCATACAGAGAAGCAAAATCAAAAACCAACACGCACGGTAGCCAAGCAAAGCGGAGCGGATCACAAAATCCATATTTAATGATAGGACGAGGGTTGCCCACTCCATACTCCACGTTCCAAACCTCCCCTCTGAACGTGAATCATGGAAAAGGCAGAGTTCACGGAGTACCAGAGGGATTCCCCGGCACACAGTTAATCAATGTGTGGCCTAATGATACTATCTCTGCCTACCACAGGCCCTGACCAACCGCCCACGGCACGGAGCTTTATGTCATTAGCATAACCTCCCCCCCCACACACACACACACGCACACACTGTGTTCAATAGTGCTGAATGGCGCCTCTGTCAGGGCGAGTCTCCTGATGGCAGGGCGGATAGTGATTTATAGGGGCCAGAGAATACCTTGTAGAGACGGATGCACCGCTCGCTCTCTTTTAATTTATCACACTGACCCACTTATTAATAACCAGACCACAGAGAAACATGGGGAGGTGGAGGGAGGATGCACTGAGAGAGATGGAGCGATTTTAGAGAGAGAGAGAGAGAGAGAGAGAGAGCGAGAGAGAGAGAGAGAGAGAGCGAGAGAGAGAGAGAGAGAGAGAGAGAGAGAGAGAGAGAGAGACAGGGAGAGACGGAGAGACGAGAGAAAGAGGGAGACAGGGATGTGGGAATTCATTGAGGATAGCTTAGAATGAACGGACAGGAGGGGAAATGGCGGAGGTGAGTCGTGGTTGTGGAGCTGGGACCGACAGGATGGAAAAAGAGAAAAGGAGAGGGAAAGGAATATTTAGGTGGGATATGAAGAGCGGATGATAAATACACAGAGAAGGAAGAGACAATAGAGAAGAAGTCAATTCCTTCACCTCTTTTTCAAGGCCGCCCATTCCGAGCAGTAAAGGAAAGTGGTTCAATAAACACCACCGAAGAAAAAGTCCAGATGAATCACGGACTGATCCCACCGGGAGGAGCGCACAATGGCCTCTCCCCTCTTTGCTATCGGCGTTTGGCTATTAACTAATACTTCATTTCTCCATCGATCGCCGAGGCCTCTCTGTCGCCTCGCGTCGCCCCCCCGCCCCCCCACACAATAACCCTTCTTTTTTTTTCTTTCTATTACGTCTGTTCTTTTTCCATTAGCGTGTCACATTCTCCGCGTCACGGCCAAATCGTGTCCCGTCGCTCGTGGGGGTGGCCGTGGTGTCGGAGCTGCGGTGGGGTCCTCTCAGGCAGCGTCACAGCCTCCCCCAGTGCAGCCAGAACCAATCTGCCACGACGCTCCACAATCACATCAGGCTTCATTTCAGGGAGTTTGCCGAGCGCCAAGCTGAACCGTCCCGGAACCCAACCGATCTGCGGTTCCGGCCCGCGGCAGTCTGGTCGGAACCGCCCCGGCCCACAGGCTTCTGCAGCACCTGACTTCATCCCCTCCGACCATCCGCTGGAGGCAGATCCCAGACGTGGGCCAGGAAGCGGAGGGGGAGCCGGGGCTAATCAAAGGGGGCCCGGGCCGCTCTGCACGGCAGCGCAGACGGAAATGAGAAAACAGTGGGCCGTCACACCGCGCGCAGCCGGAGCAGGGCGGGGCGCCGTCTGCCGCTGTACGCCGCCTGAAAGCTGTGTCTGCTCCTCCGCGATGTGCACCGCGGCCCGCTGAGAGGTGGGCTGGGAGGAGAAGGAGGCTGTATGACAGCCTGGTAATGACTGATGTTACGTAAAGAACTAATAACTGAAGGGCTGTACGTTGTGACCGTTTGTTTGAGGGATAAACATGGTCCTAGAGCCCCCTCATTCTAATCATAGATAAATGCACTTCACTCACAATACTGTTGATCGCGTTTTCGCAACCAAACGTACTTACACATTGCTGTTCTGTTCACACGTTGTTAGATAAGGGGTAGCTAGCTTAGGGTTGCTGATCGAGTTCGCTAACAGCGGTCGCGGTTAGTTCGCTCGGTACTGAACACAACAACGCAGAGGTATGAAGACGACGTGCCGTAAAGAAAGCCGGCGTTCTGCTCGTCCCCTCAGCATCCGCCGCGGCTATCCATCACAGCCGTCCGGCTAGCGCCACCAGGAGATAATCATCCCCGTGACGACACACAGTAATGAGCTCATTTCACACCTTTCAACGGGGACGACTGTGTTTGAATGGAAAGGATGTTGTTCAATGCAGGGTGTCGGTGGGGGGGCCGGAGTTAGGTTCCTGTCAGAGTGACCCCCCTCCGTGACTGGCTAATAGATGTGTCGCCTGGCGCCCCGTCTGAATGTCATTACACACGCACGCATACACACACACACAAACGTACGTACACACACATATAAGGAGCTGATTAGGAAACGTCGGTCAAACGGATGAACATTAGAAAGAGAATGAGAGAAAATGGCAGAGAAAGTGATTCTAATTATCCCTGTTTAATGCTTAAAACAAAGTATTGTGATCCGCGTGAGTCGCTGAGTCGGTGAGTTTTACGACAAATTAACAATTGTTTCGCTGTCACGTAATGAACAATTACTTTACAATGTAAATAGGCTCCCAGGCTTTTACCACACCTCTTGACTGGAACAAGTGACTTGATTGTGACATGCACGTACACACACACACACACACACACACACACACACACACACACACGCACACACACGCACACACATGCACACCTACCCTGGGCTCCCTGCCGAGTGGAAATGAGAGCGATCTCTCCCCTCCTGCTCCTCCTCCCAGCCCCTGTGCCTGTGGTCTCTCTCTCAGGTGTGCGCCGCTGGTTCTCCGCTCCACAACTTAGCGGGCCAATTAGCAGGGCGGTGGGCTGGCCACCTGCGCTCCCCCACCGGGACCCCCACCTGGCTCGCCGTCTTGGAACACACGTCCACGTGCTCCATAGCCGCCATCTCTCTATGCACATGGGTTCTCCTGACGGTGCATGGGCGTCGCACGCTCACACACACACACACACACACACACATACACACACACACACCTCCTCCCCTGCCCCACCCAGCGGCCTGTGGGCAGACAGCTCGTCCTGCCTGTGTTAAGTATGCTGATTTGGCGTGGTGATAGCGGTGGGGACCTTTTCACTGTGACCGGGTCCAGACAGCCCCGCACACTCTGTCTCTACTGGCGGTGATTAGAGCCTCAGTCAGTCACACCGCTGTCACACACACACACACACACACACACACACACACAGAGACACGCACAAACAAACGAGCGGGCAGACCAATTTAGGCCTCTCCGCCCTGATGCGGTGTCTGTCGACAGACAAAGGCGGCTGTCGCTTTGATAAGGGCCACGCCGCTGAGCAGGTCTGAAATTAATTCTTAATTTCTCCTTTTCTTCTCTCCTCCCCGACTAGGTGCGCTTACGTCCCACCCCCTCACCCCCCCCCCCCCCCCCCCCCCCCCCCCCCTCCCCACACACACACCACATTATGTGTATGCGTGTGTGTGATCTCCGTTTGAGGGAAATGTCAGCGGCCCGCCGGAGCAACACACACACACACACACACACACACACACGGCGCGTCCTCGTCGGAGCCGCCTCCCGACAGGTGGACAAACAAAGCGCTCCCCCCTTAATCTGGCCGTCCTCCGGGCGATGTGGAGATAAGAGCAGCCGAAAAGGTCAGCGCTAACAGAACCCCCAGACACCCGGCCACACCGGGACCTTTAGCCCACGCTAAACAAAGCCCACCCAGCGGGCTCCACGGGACCACGCGGAGGGGACCCGGCCGTGTTGAACGTTCGCCGCAGGCGTTCCGGAGAGACCGGCAGGCTGGGATTAGGGGCTGGGCCGGCCACTGGCGTCTGTTGTGGATTCTGGAGAACGCCGGTGTGTAAAGCCAGATTACCTCCCCAGTTTACTAGGCCTTTCCAGCATAACCCGGTTACCGGGTCTGACCATCGTACTGCACAGCCACACAGACAAACTCACACCTGAATATATGTAATGTACAGGGCATGCAGTCATATCCTATGTACACACAATCACAATTCTTAGATATTATAATTTGCCAAACGACAGGAATATACAATGCATATGTAGGGCCGCTATGCAAAAGGATTTCATGCGACAGTCACACTAATTAAGCCTTCACAAGGAACATTTAAATTAGAAATTGAACTATCTATGTATGTCATAGGATCACCCACAGTGTTTGAGTGCATGTACACGTGCGCACACGCGTGTGTGTGTGTGTGTGTGTGTAGGAACATCAGCCAATTACAGAGCTGGTCCCACGTTGAACCAGAGTGGGCCGGCCTAGACGCCTGGGCGTTCCACTTTCCCAGCCATCTACTCTTCTACCGCCGCAAGGAATACCAGGCGGGAAGAGGTGTCCTCTTTCCTTTCCCCTTAGGTAACTCCACTCCCGTCGGAGAGTGCTCCGTTACAACCACCATGCCCCCCCCCCCCCCTATTGTCTAGGCGGGAGGCTCGGCGCTCCACTCTCGAACAAGGGGGAAGCTCTGGCTCAGAGAGCGCTGTGGCGCGGCATAGCTGAGCGGACGTTCCCACGGCACGCTGGAACAGCTCACATACCGTCAGGCTGGGGTAAAGCTCCGAGGTGGGGGGAGCCATAAAAGAGAACGCGGCTTATCAAACAGCTCTCTCAGACGGCCGGGCTTGGTTGTTACCCAGCCTCGAGGTTTGAGGGCGACTCCCGAATCCCAGGCCGCACCCCCACCTCCGTCCGCTGTGCTCTTGAGCACGGCACGGACACGCTTCCCCCTCTGTCAACTTGTAATCTTTCCTGCAGTAATCGCTCTGTCTATAATATAAATGAGCACAGCGAAAGGCCCGCCTAACATCCACTCAGCACAGCATGACGGGACAAATACAATCAGTCAGATAATAGGCCACACACTCGCTCGCGTTTAACAATGACAGACGGACACACAACGACACACGGAAACGCACACGCAAATATTCACACACTCACACACACTGAGTCAAACACAGACCTTTGGTCACCGAGTTCCACTCATGGTCGACGGCAGTCCGCCCCCTGAGAGCCAACTATAGCATCAAAACGCCTGCAGCACCTTCCAACACGTCCACAGGTGTGTGTGTGTGTGTGTGTGTGTGTGTGTGTGTGTGTGTGTGTGTGTTTTCCCGAAGGCACAGCTGAGACGGCACCTCCACGTTAGGCCCCCGCTCTCTCAGCGCGCCTCATTTGGCCCAGCCGGCCGGGCGGGTATGCAAACAGAGGATAAATCATTCTCTTTGAGCCTCCGCTCGTCTCCTGCCCACTCCTCTCGCCTTCCACTCCCCAGTGGAGACAGGGGGCTTTAGAAGAATTAACACGGGGAGCGTGGACCAGTGGGAGACGAGCTCTGCAGGACTCACTCCATACACTGGGACCACAGGAGGAAGAGAGAGAGAGAGAGAGAGAGAGCGAGAGAGAGCGAGAGAGAGAGAGAGAGAGATAGAGAGAGAGAGAGAGAGAGAGATAGAGATAGTGATAGAGAGAGTGGGAGAGAAAGGTGAGGGACATACGTTCAACACAAACCCACAAGCAGTGAGCGTGCCAGGCAGAAAGACGGCGCACGCGTGGGGAATGCGTTCCCTGGCCGACCAGCGTTTAGTCTCCTCACCGTCCTGGACCGAATGCATGAAATGTGATACGAAGCACATGTAAAAACAATGCTCCGCCCTTTCGTAACGGTTTCGGTGAGCTGGAGCACGCGCACGGCAGAGCGCTGTCCCCTGAGACACGGCCTGTAATGAGAAGGGGCCCCGGCTAGGCATGAGGAACGCCCGGCCGGGCCCCGAGTCCACTCGTCATAATAGGCTATCAATACACGTTACTACGGAGAGTTCAAGCGTTACATTTCCAGCCCGCGCGGCAAGCAAGTGTGCAAATGCAGGGAACAATGCGGAGCCATGCATATTTGATGGCGTCCGACACGGAATTGAGGCCCCCTGTGACGAAGAGAGAGCATTCATTTGCTCCGTGTCTTAGGCACTACAAGTGTAGCCCAGAATGTGAAGGCCTTTTGGGCTGAATTCGGCAGGAGGCCCTCAAGGCTTCCACCACGAACACAGAGTTTCTGATCCGTCGAACGGCAGTTGTCTGATCCACTGCTCCGCGTGCACAAACCTTCCCGTTAGAATACATCTTTGGCCAGGCTATTATCATGGCCACGTGCTAGTGATGGTGGGTTATTGAGACAGACAGAACAAAAGGCAGTGGATGTAAGCAGAAACACGTCTGAAATCCAATTGGCCACCGACACAAAATAAAGGCAGGTTAGCTCTTTCTACGAATGCAAAGTAAGCACGGCATGACAACTGCTAGCGGAGCTGTCTGCCGCTGTTTTCCTCCAAGCCCATCGACCGCACAGTGTCTGTGTGTGTGTGTGTGTGTGTGTGTGTGTGTGTGTGTGTGTCTGGGGGTTGGGGTGAGGGGGTAGAAGGGAATTAGCGGCCCTTTAAGCATGCAGAGTCACTGAGGCAATGAGCCAAATCTTCACAAACAGAAAGTGTTGTGGTGCAGTGGCCGATCTTCCGAATTAAATTAATACAGCCATCGGATATTAGCACACACCCACACAGACACACACACACACACACACACACACACACACACACACACACACAAACAGGCACAGGCAGACAACACACAGTCACACAAAAAGTAAAGCTCGGATCTGTTTTGAGATGGTCATTAGGGACTAGTGTGGGCGTTCTTCTTCAGCTCTCACAAGAGATCCCAAACCAAGATGTAATCGCTCTCTCTTCATTTTCTCTCCTTCGTCATCCATCTTCCTCCTCCTCCTCCTCCTCCTCCCCCTTTTTATAGCATGTGATAGCCTGTCTGAAATCGCTCTTTCATATAGCCCTGCTTCGGCTCCTCTCGCTCCCTCTCTCTATCCCTCCTTCATTCTCTCAATTCCCTTCTCCTTTTTCCTCCCTCTCTCTCTCTCTCTCTCTCTCTCTCTCTCTTTCTCTCTTTCTTTCTTTCTTTCTCTCTCTCTCTAATATGGGCACACAGGATGCTTCAGGTCCAGACAAGCCTCACCCGGAACCCTTATTTAATATTCCTCTCTTCCCTCCTCACCCTTTCCCCCCTTTCCGTCTCTCTCTCTCCTCATCCTCATCTTTTTCTTGCGTCCAGACACACAAGACTCCTCTCTCCCCGACAACGACAGTCACAGCGAACCAGTCGGCAAAAAAAAAGGGAAAAAAACTGCTCGGCGATCACATGACGCCCCAGAACTCCAGTTGCCCTGGCAACGGGACTATGATAAATTAGCCTGTTGGCGCTAAGCATTCCACTCACACACACGTTCCCTCTCTCGGTCTATCTAGCTCTCTCTCCCTCTCTCTCCCTCTCTCTCTCTCTCTCTCTCTCTCTCCCTCTCTCCCTCTCTCTCCCTATACTTTGGACAGCTTCAAATTGTCACCCACTTTCCTCCTAACACGTTATCTTTCCCTGATCTCCGTGGCGCATGGTGTTTACACTCTCCCAAAGATGCCCATTTTGTCACTTACTTAAATGCACGGCCTCACGGTAATTCACTGAGCGCTCCGTATCGGCATACATTACACAAGCTTCTGTTTGGTCACAGTCCTCCAGGCAGGGACGGGGTTGAAAAGAGGATTGGGGGCGACGCGCTCGTCGCTAACAAAGCTCTGAGCGGTGCCCACATAGAGGGCTGCATCGTTCCCTAATTGGGCCACTTGTTTGAGGCTTCAGGGATGTGGAGGGGGCTGCTGGCTCAGAGTCAACACGGCAGTCTGGACATCATAGCACCTCGCTCCGTCGACTGCGGGGGCCTTTAAGTCAAAGACACGCACACGCACACGCACCCGCACACACACACACGCACACGCGACTCGATGGGCAGCGGCGCACACCGTCGAGCCCTCGGGCGAGATCGAAAAGACGGCGCCCCCTCTCCGCCAGCGCTGGCGCGGGGACCAAACGTCGAACGGCATTGTCTTTTCTTAAGAGAGATCCGCGGGCAGCCACGTGCCGGAGCGGTGGTCTTTTCAGACCTCCGACTTCACAGCAGGACCACAATAGATTTCCACAGATCCTGCCCTCTCTCGCTCCTCCGGCGAAACGGCATTGTGCTCGGCGGCGGGACGGAGGGTATCATGTCTCTCTGCTTTGTTAGACGAGTAGCTCAGCCCTGAGTGGAGAGCTATGACTGGGCTGTTAAACACCAGCGGAGCACTGGTGCCTAACCTCGATTAGCATACGCAGCACACACAACACACAGCGCTCGCTCTGGGTCTCTCTCTCTCTCTCTCTCTCTCTAGGTCTCTCTCGGTCTCTCTGTCTCTCTCTAGGTCTCTCTCGGTCACTCTGTCTCTCTCTCTCTCTCTCTCCCTCCTCTAACACCCACCTCTTCTATTGATTGCTGAGTGTTTATAACCCTGGCCAGAGGGACAAACCATGCAGGGGGAATAACAATGGAGGGTTTTATATAAACACACACAAACACCCACACGCACATAAACGCTCACGCACGCACCCACGCGCACACACACACACACACACACACACACACACACACACACACACACACACACACGCACACACACGCACACACGCGCACACACTCACGCACTGATGAAGTAGGTTCACAAAACTAGGAGTGGCTGGAGGGACAGTAAAAGCTTTAAATCTCTTGTTTCGTGTGTAAAACTGTGTGTGTGTGTGTGTGTGTGTGTGTGTGTGTATGTGTGAGAGAGAGAGAGAGGAGAAGGAGAGGTAGGTAGAGAGGGCAAGAGAGGGACTAGTATCCATGTATTTCTGTGAGCCAGGTAAAGCCCTCTCTCTGTGACTTGTTCGTCAGGCCAAGCCGGGGTTCTTTGAAAAGCATCTTGAACACTGTTTGAGGATCAGTCGGACACTAGGATTCAAAACACAGACTCCCGCCGGTTCAGAGGGATTTGATATGAACTACGGGATGATTCAGGAATACAGTCAACCAAAACAGAGGCTCTTTTCGATTTTTCAGAGGATTCGATTTGCGTTTTGAACACACAGTGAAACAGGTCCGGCAGCACTCTACGACTGGCATCACGAGGGGAACGACGTGCAGTCGTCCAGTCAAGAGAGTTATTTTGATACGATTCAGATTTGGCTTGAGGTAAAAAAAAAAAACACACATAAAGGTAAGCAGTCATTACTTTAAACCACCAAGCTCCCTCCCAAAACAGTCAAATCCAGGAAGTGGTTTAAACTCTACTTCTTCACTTTTAAAAAACAGTTAAATTGTGCTTCCTGAAATAGCCACGGGTCTCCGGCATCTCTGACCCTCACTTGGACAGAAGGTGGAAATGAACTGGAATTATGCCCAGCCGCGGTCTTGACCTCCAGATCTGTCTCTCATCCCGATGGCCTCCAGGCAAACTCATCTGTGGCTGTGTGTGTGTGTGTGTGTGTGTGTGTGTGTGTGTGTGTGGCGCGCCCAGTGATCCAGGAAGAGAGGGTCAGCAGCCGAATATGGCGACCGAGGGAGAGTTAAAGGACCAGACAGCTAGCTCCCTTTCCAATTCAGGCAGGCACACACACACACACACACACACACACACACACACACACACACACACACACACACACACACACACACACATGCACGTGCACATGCTAGCATGCACACAGGCACGTCCACAATAATGAAGCTGGTTCAAAGCCAGGGTATTAAACTCCTGACCATAAGCTCATTAGTAGTTAGTGCATGAATTAGTGAATTAATCAGTGAACATGATAACAATGAAGTCAGTCATGACACAGAGATAAGACGCGTTCAAAATGGAGTAAAAGAAAAAAAAACATTCCGGTCCTCCATAGATCCACGGGAACTGTTCTCTTTTCCTCTCGATTTTCCGCAGCGGGAGCGTTGGCATGCTTCATCTACAGAGCTGAGGATGAGTCAATCCGGATGCATAACAACGCCGAGACGGTGACGATAACGGGCTGGTGCGTCGGCTCCCGACTCAGTCCGGAGCGACTTAGACAGCCAGCATGCCAGTAATTGTACAGGCCTCCTCCTCCTCCCCCCCCCCCCCAATCTCTCCATCCATAACTCTGAAGTGGCTCCATAACTGGTCACAGATGGAACCCGCAGTGTCGGACCACACACCTCTCTCCTGCTTGTTTATTATCCCCACCACCTGCACAGCATGACAACAACAACAAAAACAACAACAACAACAGCAACAACTGGACACGGTGTGCTGTGAGGCGGAGAGGAAGGCAGCCATTATCGTTTCAGAGGAGTCCGTCTGGTTCACTCCGTTGCTTAGTGGAAGCCTTGAAAACACAGTGGTGTGGGGGTTTTTGGAGCATCGCTGGAACAGTCTGCGAGAAACTCGCCCACAGTTTGTGTGCGCTTGTGTGTGTGCGTGAGTGTGTGTGTGTGTGTGTGTGTGTGTGTGTGTGTGTGTGTGTGTGTGTGTGTGTGTGTGTGTGTGTGTGTGTGTGTGTGTGTTTGTGTGTGAGTGTGTGTTGCGTGACTCATGGCCAACAGGCAATATTTGATAAGTCACGGTTGGAGAGGCTTTCCCCTACGCAGCCGAGGATGTGTAGAGAAAGAAAGACACAGAGAGAGAGAGAGAGAGAGAGAGAGAGAGGGAAGGATGAGAGAGAGATAGTTAGAGAGAGAGAAGGGGAGAGAGAGATAGTCAGAGAGAGAGAGAGAGAGTTAGAGAGAGAAGGGGAGAGAGATAGTTAGAGAGAAGAGAGAGAGAGAGAGAGAAAGGGAGAGAGAGTTAGTTAGAGAGAGATAGTTAGAGAGAGAAAGGGAGAGAGATAGTTAGAGAGAGAAGGATGACAGAGAGATAGTTCGAGAGAAGAGAGAGAGATAGTTAGAGAGAGAAAGGGAGAGCGATAGATATCTTCGGAGGGAGAGGTATATTAGGAGAGACAGCGATATTAGGAGAGAGAGAGATAGAGAGAGAGATATTCGGAGGGTGGGCGAAAGCTAGAGATAGAGATAGAGATGGATAGAGAGAGCTAGAGATGGATAGAGAGAGAGGCCTGTTACACAAGTCAGCACCAAGCGCACAGTGGAGTCAAGCCTGCTTGGGTCTCACTCAGTCGTCCAACATTGCCCAGTCGCTCAGAGAGGCACTGTCGAGATGGGACATTCTTCATGTAAATGAGACAGGGGGAGGAACGAATTGTAACCCCCGCTCACGCAGTCGACGGCTGGGACAAAAACGATTGGCTGGATCAGTCGACAGACTCCACCGTGAGGGCAGCCATGATTCTGGTAGTCACCAGCCCTTCCTCCAGAGTCAAAGTGTTATCTCTGCTCCAGTGTGTGTGCGTGTGTGTGCGTGTGCGTGTGTGTGTGTGGGTGTGAAACCACTGGGGACAGGGTGTATTGTCTTAGCTCTGTCACCGAGAGGACGGTGTGGAGTTGATAGAAGGTCAGCTTTAGACCCCAGGTCAACACACACTCACTGAGGCCAGAAAAACAAGTCCAGTGCAATCTACCAGGGGTTCAAACCAATTTGACCGAAAAGCCCCTGTCCTAGGACCTCCCATTCTCTAACCTGCAAACACACGCACGCACGCACGCATGCACGCACGCACGCACACACACACAACACCTTGACTTGATGGAAACAGTACACCCTACAACTGCAATTCCAATTGCCCTGGACACAACATATGTTGATGTCCCTAATTCACACAATTATCATTTTTGAGAGAAAGTGAAAAAGAACCAAGCTTTCTCTTTTTTTTTTACAAGACACCTAAATATTTCAAAATGGATATTACAACCATGCAAACTAAAGAATGCATGTCTATAGAATTTACGTTTGAATAAAATCATTTGCTAAATCACATTTCCAATGAGGTGGTCCCCCCAACCCAGCCCACCCACCCCCGGGTCGAGGTTGTGACCAGACAGAATTCCCCGTCCTACTCTCTGTGAGGGGGGTGGGGGGTGGGGGTGGGGTGGGGGGGTGGATCTAAAGCCGCAGACCTGCTAGGCTCCTCCTAGGCTCCAGTTGCTAAGAGGCCCCTGGGCCATGTTCAGGCCAGATGTTCACAGAGAACCAGCCTTCCCTCCCCAGTCTTCTGACCGCAGGCGCCCATCGGAGCCCTGATCCACCGGACATAGAAAGTGTCTAACGGCTGATCGAGCGCAGGGGCGTCGCACCACCGCTGAGACGTCATCGCGAGCAAGTTGATGCGGCGTGTTACATCAGGATACCGTGCCGTGAGCGTTCGATACTATTGACTTGAAGGTATCTTGTTGAAACACGTCGATGAATGGCGTAAGGAGCGCGGGCCACTACAGGCTAGGCATTGCATTAAAGTGGTCAATAACTTTGAATAATGTTACCACAGACTGGGAGTTGTGTCAGGGCTGTCAATAACGTTAAATAACTGATGTCCTGAATACAACCAAGCACAGCCAATTACAAACAGGTCAACAAGCTATGGCTGGGAGTACGCACGCGCGCAGTATGCATTTTCACACAGTACAGCTTTCATAGTATAACAAGTATTTCAAGTATGTCATGTGTTCCCTGTGAAAGTTTTTCCTCATAATATTCTTGCTCTGTTGAGAATAAAAACAAACAGGAATTGCCAGGGAGCAAAGATGAATAAAAGGTTAGCAAACATGTTTCTGATGCAAGTCAACTACCATTTCATGCTGTAGCTTGTTTTGTATCCTATTAATTTACCCTTGACACATCAAATCTGCCGAACGCGCCTCATCAGAGCGTTAATTACCTTGAGCCCTTATTCTTACGGAACAAGCCAAAGAGCAACAGCATAATACCTCAACAAAGCACAATATTTCCACGGCATAAACAAGCCGCCGCACATTGTGCTCGGCCGCGCTGCCGGCTTGCGTAACGGAGTGGGGGAGAAATGCACTGAGAAACGTCTCTCCTGCGGTTGAAATGTATATTTGACACACAGACGGCCGTGTGTGTGTGTGTGTTGTCTTTCCCCCTTCTCCCACGTCGTGCAGAGTGAATGTGAGCCGCGAGGACATAATGGACCCGCAGGGAAGTGGAGGTGGGCAGTGCCGTGACAGGAGACAGAAACATCCAACAGTGTTCCCATTCCACGTCAACACATGAGGAGCCTCTATCTGCGACTGCGTGGTTGTGTGTGTGTGCGCGTGTGTGTGTGTCGGGGCGTGACAGATTGAAACATAGGCAGGCCTTGGTTTCAGGAGAGCAGCCCTGGCAACAGGAGGCCCATTGATTCTCATGGCGGTTAAACAGGCCAGCCAGTGGATGTGTTTATGTTCCCCTGTGGCTCCACGCTGCTGTGTGACACCGTGTCACACTGGGCACACGCCCACACTACACTGTGACAGCGCATGTGTGTGTGTGTGTGTGTGTGTGTGTGCTGTTCCAAATCCCCAGACACCGACCCGACGCTACCTCTCCTCCTCCTCCTCCTCCTCTTCCTCCTCCTCCTCGGCTCTCTCCATCCTCCCCTCAGACCAGCAGCACGGCTCACCTTTAGGAGGCCCCCCGTGGGGACGAATGCATAATTCAAGATCACGTCGTTAGTTCAAATATTAGAAAAGGAAATTGAGTTTTCAACGGCGGCCCGGAAAGGAACTGACACCTGCAACCGAGACGTGCGGGCTCGTCACCCGTCAAGCAGGGCGTGTTCTCTTTTATACCTTCCACTTTATCCCCTCCTCATCATCTGTCTCTAGGAGAGAGAGAGAGAGAGAGAGAGAGAGAGAGAGAGAGAGAGAGAGAGAGAGAGAGAGAGAGACAGAGACAGAGAGAGAGAGAGAGAGAGAGAGAGAGAGAGAGAGAGAGAGAGAGAGAGAGAGAGAGAGACAGAGACAGAGACAGAGACAGAGAGAGAGAGAGAGAGAGAGAGAGAGAGAGAGAGAGAGAGAGAGAGAGAGAGAGAGAGAGACAGAGACAGAGAGAGAGGGCTGTAGGTAAGAACGCGAAAGAGATGTAGAGGGATGAAGAAAGAATGAGATAGTGTAAAGAAAGAATGAAGAATAGAGAGAGAGAGAAGAGGGAGGGACGTAGAGAGAGAGAGAGAGAGAGGGAGGGGAGAAGGATAGAGGGAGATGGTTAGAGAGGCAATGATTTGTGTCTGTGAGGGAGAAAGCCAAGCCGTAGCCAAGGCGACTCTGGGGAAATCGAGAGCCCTTCATTATTTCGAGCAGATCAATCTGCAAGTAAATCCAATACACGTAAACGATGCCTCTGCACAACGGGGCCGGGGAGCCACATAGGGGTGTGTGTGAGAGACAGAGACTGTGTGTATATGAGTTAAGGATAAGGGCTATCCCCAGTGATATGTGATAGAGAGAGAAAGGGGGGGGGGAGCAAGAGAGAGAGGATAAATGTCCTCTTTTTTTTGCTGCCACTGGATTACCTGTGTTACCTCCATATTGGACTGTGGAGAGGGAGATTGTGATTGCTACAGCTCCATCACACTTTAGCCCTTATCCAGCACAATGAGGGCCTCTCCCCCTACACGTAGACGGGTCACGCACACACACCTCAGTGAACAGACATGTTTTCTTTTCACACGGGCTCAATACACGTGTGGGAGACGCTCACATTTTTCGCGATGCATGATCTGCAGAGGTCTGGTCTGGGCACATGTCATCCTCCCACCCTGAGCGTTGGCCAAAGTAGAAGAGAAGTAGGAGTAGGAGAGAAAGAAGAGTAAGAGTAGAAGTAGAGAAGTAGTAGTGTGTAAGAGAAGTAGTAGAAGTAAGAGTAGGAGAATGAGCGGCGACACACCGTGAATCCACGTTAGCTGGCGTGGCCTCAGAGTTCCTGTAGTGCTCATCTCGTGACGGCTGACGTTCTGAACCTTTTTCACTCTCCCTCCCTCCACCCCTTTCTACAATGCCACACAAAAGAGCAATGTTTATAGCCGAGTCTTTAATACAGGTAACGGAATGCACAGCCAAATCGTTACGGGGGGGGGGGGAGGGGGGGGGGGGATGGGGGGATCTTTCCCAGCCTAATTGTTATTGATTCGACGCTGCGCGCTCATGTTTTATTTTTGACGCCGCCTGTGTCGATGACAGCCGCGCCACGCTGCGGCGTTATTAGGCTCGTTCGGAACACAGTGCCGCCAAACGTGAGCGAGTGGAGCAACGGGGAGGCGCGCGCGGACCGGCGTTGGGTCCATTTGGAATGCACCGAGTGGCGAGCTGCTAGGGCGATAAATGTGTGTAGCTTATTAAACTAATAAGGGCAAATAGAGGAAAAGCCATGGTAATAAGTCTGGGCAGTGGGCTAATGGGGGGGGGGGGGGGGGGGGGGGGGGGGCGGACGGAGAGGTAGATTTAACCGCTACGGGAAAAGCTCCCATTGCAAAGCACTAATGAGGCAAATGTGTACAATTAACATGGGGTTGATCTCCTAAGAATGTTTTGGAGAAGGGAAAAAAAACAACACTCAGATTCTGGATTGCGAATAGAAGGAGTTCTATTCAGCTGATTGAATGATTGAGTTGGCAGGCAGGTCATTCACGATATCTACTTGTACAGCCCTGTCTCCGTGTGCACGGACATATCTGTGTGCTGGCACCAATTCGCAAGCGCAACCCCACCTTGTGTATTGTCTGATTATCTGGTCAGACATGATTGGCCCACGCCTGTGCTTCGTGAAAAATAAGGACTAAGGGGCCTGCGC
>JAPMUY010009418.1:40000-45000 GCA_026901105.3 Galaxias olidus
CAAGGCCCTGTCACACCATAACACGATTCACCCAGTCACAGAGGAGGGGAGTAGAAAGGAAGAGAGAGAGAGAGAGAGAGAAGAGAAGAGAAGAGAGAATAAGAGAGAGAGAGAGAGAAAGAGAAGAGAAGAGAGAGGACAACCATGGGCAGCGACAGAAAGGGAGAGAGAGGGGGGTAACCCAGAGCGCAGAGGACCGCGTGAAAGAGAGACAAGGACCAGACAGGCCCCCCCTAATCCCCCTGCCCCCGCATGTGTATCAACATCACAGACAAAAGCTGCTGTCTGCCAAAGAGCACTATGTGGCTGTGTGTGTGTGTGTGTGTGTGTGTGTGTGCGTGTGTGTGTGTGTGCGTGCGTGCGTGTGCACAGGCAGAATCATTTCCACCATCCTTCTCCGGAAAAGCAGGCACATGCGCGATAAGCAGCAACATACTGTGAAATCATAATGGGAAAATAATTAGCACGCACAATTACCCAGCGTAATGGGAGACGCTAAGCGCTAAGCTAAGCCTCTGAGATGGTGGGAAAGGGAGAGGGGTATGACTTTACAAAGGGGAGACTGAGCGTGCACATCGACGGAGACACGCTACAACCGTTTAAGACGCAGGCAGTGCTGGCTTTGTTTACTTTGTGTCCTGACGGCACGTTATTTGCTCGTCACATGGGTGATCGGTTGAAAGCAGGTCGGGGTGAAGCTGCGGCCACATTTTCGGAGAAGAAGTTAGGATTGCGACGCTAACAACATAAAAGCCAAATTGCACTCACGGTGGGACGAAGCTCAAACGTAAGCTTTTGTGTCACCCCGGATCGCCTCAAAACATTGTTTGGAAAAGTAATATGAAGTTGTGGTCACAGCACAAAAATACATCCTTGCTTCAGTGCAAGCCACGCCAACCATTTGCAAAGAAAGATGGCCACCTAGCTGTCTCATTATAAAAGGGACGAATACAATCTAGTGTGCTTTCTTTCTTCTTCTCTTTTATGAATTTTCTGACGACAGCCTGTTAATGAAGTGCCACAAGTCTATTCATTAGCATCACTTGAAAAATGGCGGGGGAGAAAAAAAAACGACATCGCTTGAACCGACCAGTCAAGCAGGGCTGCTTCCCTTTGTATTGATTTACTTCCAGCGCAAATTACTGCTACAACAATCTCTTCAAGTCAAGAGATTCATTTAGAGTGTGCCCACCTTCTCCTCCTCCTCCTCCTCCCTCCCTCTACCCCGCCCGCCTGGCGCCACCGCCATCGCAGGAACACTCTAATGGGGGAGGTCGGCATCGAGAGAGACCCATCAAGATGACGGCCGTCACAGAGCTAGAGCCACGAGAGTGAGGGCCGGCCCAGGGTACTTGACGGTGGACAGACAACTTTGACGCGACAAAACAGCTCCAGTTTCAAACGCAGGTCAGACCGACTGAGTTGGACGAACACGCGTCGAAGTCCAAGGCGACACGTCAAAGAAAAAAAGAAGGGGGAAAAAAAAGCACCGGTCAGACTTTTCGGGATCCGTTGCTAGGCGTTGCAGACCCCTGCATACGTCTTGGAAAGGAAATGTGTTATGCAGAGAGGAAATGGCCTTGAATGGGGCCGGCGTCTGCGCCTTTGTTTGGGCGTACCCCCCTTCGCTGTCGCCGGGCCAGATACGGCCAAATAGTCCCGTAATCCAATGAGCTGGATGTGATTGACCTGTAGAATGAACCGGCAACTCTATGTATCAGCTGCAAGTAGCCATCGCTCAGCTTGTAATCACATCAGGGGAGAAGCACTGGAGGTAGAGGAGAAGATGGGACGATGAGCGGAGCGAGAGAGAGAGGAAGAGGAAGAGGAGGACGATGAAGGAGGGGCGGGCTGAGAGGGAGTTCTGAGTTGTGCCTGAGTGGCTGTCCGGGTTCAAACACCGGTCTGCAGTGCATTAGGAGGACCAGCGAGGAAAAGGCTGAAAGGTTGTCCAAAACAAACAGTTAAGAACAGTAGGGTTGTTGTTTGAGCAGAAATTAAAATGACGCTGGCCTGTTTGTGTGTGCTAGTGGGTGTGTATGTGGGTGGATGCGCGTTCATGTGTTGGAGGCAGAGAGAGAAAGAGGCAGAGGAAATCATTTCCTCCTCACTGTTTCCCGTTATTCCTTTTCTTGGTCCTGCCCTCGCTCCATCCATACCTCTGCCCGAGTGGGATGGATGTTTCACGCTGTGAGAAAGAATGCTGGGATGAAAGCCACTTCAACCGCCTGTTGTAGCTTTGGAAACCACACACACGACGGACACACCATGTTAAACCAGCTTCAACGCCCTTACACAGCGCCATGGGAGACCCATGGAGTACTAACACAACCGTTAAGGAGCATCAAAGCTTACTCAAAGCCACACATTGTTATCTGTTGAATATGTTCTATATCAGTGACAGGTATAGACGGTGCTTAGCACTTGTCTTGTTTGACTTGCTAGCTCCTGGCTCCTCTGCTAGTTCTAGTCACTCTCCGAATGACTCACCACAGTACCCATAAAGACATGCTCAATGTGTGTGTGTGTGTGTGTGTGTGTGTGTGTGTGTGTGTTTGTCACTGACAAGCAGACATTAGGAAAGGCACACCGAGTGTACCTGCTGAAATCAGCATTGACTAATGATCCCTGGAGTTAGTCATTGTCCAAACACACACACACACACACACACACACACACACACACACACACACAAGAGACACATACACGCCAAGAGTACCACCGCTTGTTAAATGAAGTGAGAAGGGAGAGTCTCACAAGCCACAGAAGGTGGCCTGGTAGTGGATTAGTTAGTTAGTTAGTTAGTTAGTTAGTTAGTTAGTTGGTTAGTTGGTTATTTAGTGGACAAATTGGTAAGATAGCTAGCTTAGTTAGTTAGTTAGTTAGTTAGTTAGTTAGTTAGTTAGTTAGTTAGTTAGTTAGTTAGTTAGTTAGTTAGTTAGTTAGTTAGTTAGTTAGTTAAATAGATAGATAGATAGTTAGATAGATAGATAGATAGATAGATAGATAGATAGATAGATAGATAGATAGATAGATAGTTGGTTATTTTGTGGACAAATTAGTAAGTTAGCTTAGTTGGTTAGTTGGTTAGCTGGTTAGCTGGTTAGCTGGTTAGCTGGTTAGCTGGTTAGTCGGTTAGTCGGTTGGTTGGTTGGTTGGTTAGTTGGTTAGTTGGTTAGTCGGTTAGTCGGTTAGTTAGTAAGTTGATTAGTTGGTTTAGTCAGTGAGTTAATTACATGACTGCAAAGATGGCTTCCACAAAGAGTCCCAAACCAGCCCTCCTGTATATACTCTCGGTCTATACAACCATGAAACACTGGCACAACAACTGAATACTTTCAACCATTTATAGCCCCACATCACTCTGAACACTCTCCCAGTCCCAAGTGGTCTCCAGCAGAGCTGGACTCAGGAGGGTGGCTCTTTCTATGCTGAACCTTCACCTGGGAAATGTCTGTATTTTTTCTGTCTGCCTATGCCCATGACACGCGCTGTGAGCGCTCTAAGCGAGAATGGGGTTGCAGGGCTTGGCTAAGAACATGTCCTTCGGATGCAGCAAATCCAGTTTTGGGAGAAGTGGCCCTGGCAGGGACTACGATAAAAGCTCTGAGTGTATCTCGAGTCAAGCACCCCTGGATCATTACGCCGTCCTACTTAGACTGAGTGGTCACCGTGCCGGGGCTGCAGCATCCAACGGGAAGGCAGAGATGGAAGACCTCAAACACTTCAAAGAGTGTCTAGCTTCCCGTCCCGGATTGGGTCCACACTCTTGGGTCCACATGGAGTGACACAGGTGAGACGGGCTCACATGCACACCATCTAATTACGCAGGGGCTGTTAGCGCCTTAGCGGCTAGGCTAGGCTAGGCTAGGCTAGCGGCACCCCCTGGTCCCTTGTCGTCCCGCTCCTCTTCCGCAGCGCCGCGTGGATGGCTGAGCCGCTAATGTCTAGCAGGGCTGTGACGACGAGATGTGAAATTGAAAACCCAGTCATCTGGTTAAATATCCCAGTCATAGTCACTGTCTAATGAAAACAATCTTTCACTGTTAAATTTGGAGAGGGAAAATTGCGTTTAAAAATACATGAACCACGGGAGCCTGACAAATGGGAGAGCGGAGGGAACGATGTTGATGGGAAGGGAAGGAGGGGAGAAAAAGAGGGGAGACCGAGGAAGAGGGAGGGAGGAAGGGAGGAACGGTGAATGTTGTTACACTGCTGTGCCGAGGCTGCTGAGTGGAGGGAATGTCCTAGCCTAGAATACATTCTCTGCTCATTGAAAAGCAATTTACCAAAACACTTGTATAGCCTCTGTGATAGTATTGTATTTGATTAAAATAGATGCAGATACATGCGACATATATTACAGCCAAATTAGATAGAAGTAGAAAAAGAACGAAAAAACAAAATATCCAAAGTTATTGAAAGTACATATGCAGCTCGGTAGACGCAGACAGAAAAACATGAGGTCTATGAGGGGGTGGGCCGAGCGAGAGAGACAACAGAACAAACTTGTACAAATTGTTACGGCGGGAACAAACCAAACATTGCATTGTCTTAATCCACCAAAACATGAGCCGGAGACCTTGTCGAGTCACTCGAGGGTGGCGACAGGTAGCTCCCCGAAAGGCCGCCGTGCTCTGACTGCCAGACGCCGTGGGCTCTCAATGACGAGAGGCCCCAGACATATGGCAGAGGATTCAGGTAACTGGATTACTGGGAGGCACGCCATCAGTCATTTGTAAGCTGTTAAAGTGCATGAATCAAGTAGATAAACGTCCTTCCAACACCTATCGCTCTCTCTCTCTCTCTCTCTC
This sequence comes from Galaxias olidus, assembly GCA_026901105.3. Classification (NCBI taxonomy): domain Eukaryota; kingdom Metazoa; phylum Chordata; class Actinopteri; order Galaxiiformes; family Galaxiidae; genus Galaxias; species Galaxias olidus. The sequence goes on from JAPMUY010009418.1 coordinate 44,815, forward strand.
TCTCTCTCTCTCTCTCTCTCTCTCTCTCTCTCTCTCTCTATCTATCTCTTTCTGACACACTCATACACATGCACCCACTTCCAAAGTAGGATTTGGCTGTTAATCTTCGACTAAGGAACACACACACATGCACGCACACACAGAAAATGTTTCCCAAAAAAGCACAAGTGCACGCACACATAACAA
>JAPMUY010009418.1:52500-82360 GCA_026901105.3 Galaxias olidus
CAAATTAAACAGCCCCCCCCCCCCCCTCCCTCCCGAGACAGTCAGGGAGTTGGACGAGGGTCACAATCTATCGAGCAGCTAGAGGCCGCTGCACGGGGGGGGGGGGGGGGTGTAAACTAATGGAACCAGGCAATCAAGGGTATTTGTTTCAGGGAGAAGGAAATTAATAAGCATGAAATATAATAATCCTTAACAGAAAGCCCACATAGTCAATGATTGCTGGGAGAAAAACAGGAGAGCCCAGCAAACCTAATTATTTCGGCTGAGAGAAGCCAAAAAAAGAGAGAGAGAGAGAGAGAGAGAGAGAGAGAGAGAGAGAGAGAGAGAGAGAGAGAGAGAGAGAGAGAGAGAGAGAGAGAGAGAGAGAGAGAGAGAGAGAGAGAGAGAGAGAGAGAGAGAGAGAGAGAGAGAGAGAGAGAGAGAGAGAGAGAGAGGGAGGGGGAGAGAGAGCGTAGGAGAGACTGAGAGTTGGTAAACAATAGAAATAACGTTTGGGAGAACGCACACACACACACACAGACACACAGAGCGACATTATAGAAACAATTAAACCCACGCTGGCTACATCTGCTGCTGGTGCTCTGTGAGTAAGGAACAATCACACAGACACTCCACACTCCGAGTGGTCCTGCAATTCCCCACTGTGTGTTTCTCTGTGCGTGTGTGTGTGTGTGTGTGTGTGTGTGGTTGTGTCTGCATTCTCTCACAGACTCCTCATTCTATCTCGATGGGGCTTGTGAGATGTCCGCTCTCCTGCACCGGCACGTGGTCATCTTTAAACAAACATCGGTGGCAATCAATTGGTGGAAACCGACGGGTATTTACAAAAGGTTTGAGTCAGGGCAATGTACCTCATCAATCACCTTGATTAAGAGGTTGGCTAGGCAACAAGAGCCATGCCAAAACAATACTCCCACAGCCAGCCTGGATCTAAAGTTGTGCTCTCTCCAAAATGAATGCCTTTCCATTGACTGGACGGAAAGGGATTGGAGAAAAAAAAGACATTTCTACACACTAAAATCCATTTAGGTGCGGTCGTTTCCGTCCAAATATTCAGTCGCCCGTGGCAGTATTTCATTCACTTGCGCAAAATATAATAGTTTGTCATCTCTGGGCCGTGGAACAACTTTATTAGTTTGCTTACGATGCGTTGCAAAAAGTTGCAGTGAAAACGCACGACGCTGGACACCCCTGGTAATGGAACTCTTCGAGAATCAATAATCAATATCCATGGCAATGACCAAGTGAAGCGGCTTTACCCATGACAGATTTTGTCCTTAATAACGAGGCTGTGAGCTGAGGCGGTGCCAGGGACTGCCAAGCGCACCATCGTAAGCACCCATGGGGGGGGGGGGGGGGGGGGGGCACTGTACTAAAATGATGGGAACGACTCGCCTAGTAGATTCCGAACAATTCTGATAATGACACTGTGACAGCAGCGGCACGCTACGTTCCATTAGGGCCGCTACCACAAAGCACAGAGCCTTGACGGCGGGGTACAGACGCTCGCACACACACACACACACACACACACACACACACACACACACACAAACACAACACAGCCAATCAGCCCCAGTATACCGTATACCTGCCCTCCGGCTAAATCCATCGCAGCCAAGGCCCTAAACCAATAAATACTGCCTTGCGTCAACCCCTCTGCATATTTAGAGCAACTAATGGCGCTGCAAGCCTTGCCTGGCCAAGACACAAACAAATCAGCCAGGCTCGAATATGTCACTGGAGCCAAATTAGAGCGCCAACAGGTGCAGGCGACAGTTACACGGATAATTAAAGGCAGGTAAAAACACAGGCCCTAGCGCGCTAGCAGGCTTACACCATGCCATTACCACTCTGCTCCAGACGGTCGACGACACGTCCCCAGCATTCCCCCTCTGTCTCGTTGCTACGGTGGTTCATCACCAGGAATAGCTCTGCGGGGGTCGGGACGGCAGGGGGAGAGTCTCACTTCCTGTCATTTGGTTCACCCGCAACGCTTTCTCCCTCGGAAGGGGGTCAAAGGTCACCCTCGGCTCCAAGCCGCCGCAGGGTAATTCACGGCGACAGCTCGAAATGGCATCCGCGCCGTCAAAGTAAACTCGACGACGTTCAGTGGAAGACTTTTGAGGGGAAAACACCGATTCGATGTGCGTAAGCAGGCGCCAGGAGTTGACTGAGAGGCAAACAAACAGTCTCCCCACACAAATGTCCCGCTAATGGAAATGACATGCGTGACAACATGGCTCCACATGGCTCCCCATCTTTCCATTCATCACAGCCATGTCGCAACAAATTGGGCCCCGCGAAAAAAACAAACATCAAATGCACACTCGCTTTACCAATATTTACAATTTGCGTAAACACTCACAAAAGATGATATCAGATGTGACGCGATGGGATGAGAAACAAAAAGCCCCACGCTGAGGCGCGGCTATGAAATATTAATGCCTATAATCATCTCCAACGTGAGTACCAACGTCTCGGGAATCTGCCTCCGAGCCAGGCTCCAACCTGCTCCCAGGCACCTGCATTGTACGGCGAGTGAAAGGGGAGAATATCGCTACTTATCACGACGCGTCGGCGCCTATTGGTAACGGGGTGAAATCTTCATCGCGTCGTACGAGATAGCGGTCGTCACCGCAGTTATGAAAACAAATGACAGAATAATCTCATTTGGGGGAAAAAAGGGGGGAATCCATTTCCGTCACGTCGCTCTGTCGATACACCCCCCCCCCCCCCACCCACCCCACCCCCCCCCCACCCCCGCGGGCCACACAATTGGTTTGATATGCCAGCCAAATAGGCCATAGAGAGAGAGAGAGAGAGAGAGAGAGAGAGAGAGAGAGAGAGAGAGAGAGAGAGATGATATACAAAAGGACGGAGAGATAGAAGGGGAAGAGTTAGAGAAATGGAGAGATGGAGATGTGGGGCCCCCGGTGAGCAGCTGAACAGTCTGGAGGTTGAACCCTCATCTCAGGAAGCCATTTCGCTGACACACAAACAGGACGGACAGGTAACCGTCTGAGGCCAGCATGTAGATCTGCAGTGGCTCTCCTGTCCGCATGCAGGCTCCCCACAGCGGAGGTTTACTAATACCAGGGGCCCTGCCCTCCGTGCAGGACGGGGAGGGCCCTAAAGGCACACTTCCCAGGGTAAACACACACCAAAGCAGGGGTCGGAAGAGGAACCACAGCCTTACCCAGGACGCCCAGCCGGTAGTTGAGGGTGATGACGATGACGTTCCCGTAGCTGGCCAGGATGCTGCCGTCAAACATGTTCCCCGTGCCCTCCATGTAGGAGCCTCCGTGGACAAACACCATCACCGGCTTGGGGCTGCCACTCTCGCGGATGTCTGCGGGGGGAAAGGAGCGGGGAGGAGGGGGAGAAGAGTGGGAGCGAGTGATTAGAGGACAAACGCAGCCCGACAGGCAGAGATGCCATCTGTATAGTATCAGGCACCTGGGCCTCTTCTATTTGGATAAATAATCTTGACACTTTGACTTTTTAAGCTTTGAGGCCCTTTCAGCTTTGAGGCATCAACCTGTTCATTTTGCAAGGTGACAGCTATGACACGCTCCAGGTGATTTCCAGGTGATTGAAAACCCCATTTTAATCGTGTTTTTTTTTTATATTTTATTTCACAGGATATTTGATGGACTGTGTTTTAATTTTCTTTTGCGCCCAATAAGCTGTCAGCGTTTAGGTGTGGGGATTCAAACTGGCATTCAATTTAGGAGGTAAGGACAGATTTATTACATTGAGGGGAAAATCTAATAAACAAGGAATATTCCGTTGAAAAAAAATGGCATCCCATTGAAAGTTTTAATTCCGTGCTGGATAACTGTTTTAGACTTGTTTACCCGAGCTAGCCTTCGGAAAAATGTATTTTGTAAATAAGTATGACACCTGGTTAAAAACAATATCAACAATCACAATCAACTCCCCTACTTGCATAAATGAATCACGGTAGGATAAATGTAGCTTTTATTAACATTAACTTGGATAAAAGTCTTTACAAAGTATTCAAGTTTATTTAAGTTAATAGCGCTATACGTTATAATTATGTAGTGTTGGTTACTATGGAACAGCCATATACAAGCTACAGTGCTAAGGTAGCATCTACAGTATATAGTGAAGTGCTAAAATACCAAATATTAATCCTCATTAAGGCGAACCTGAACATATCGGTTACATTTCAAACGAGCATATTTTAATTGAATTCCCTTTAATTTCCCCTCGTATAAAGATAAGGCTCTTCATTGATTCAGTAGTCATAGACATGAAATACATTTTCCTTTTGAGCTAGTTCAAGGGCACGCTAAGACATTCTGTTTAAACTATTGTGGAAAAATAACATATTTTCCATGGTCTAATCAAAAATGTAGGTCTACATGCAGTATGCTATTAATTATGTGCCTCTGGCGATTCCTTTCTGGAAGCCTTCCAGATGCACCTGTGTCAGTCTGTCAGTTAATCGTGTCTAGAGGTTGCATCCCAGCTCCTTCACAGTAAAGAAGGTTAACAGTCAATACCACTTATGCTATTAATATGAGCTTTCTGTTTGTGTGTGTGTGTTTTGGCAGGAAGTTACAAGGGTAACATAAGAAGCAGAAGGGAGCGAAACAAGCTCAATCTTCTGTGGCCTGTGCTAACAGCAGATTAAAAGGAAACACATCTGGCCCGAGCAGAAGGTTGTGTATTACTGTTAGCGTGCATCAATGTGTGTGTGTGTGTGTGTGTGTGTGTGTGTGTGTGTGTGTGTGTGTGGGTCTGCCTGCGGTGGCTGCTAAAGTGGACATCTGTGCCGTCATCCTCTGTCCTTTGTGCCCGTCCCCTTGTTCTGTGTCTCCATCTCGTCACAGCATGTTGGACCACATCATAATTCCTCTCTGGAAGGGCTCCAGACGCTCCCCGACTAAAAAGGTCAGGAGATTGGAACCGTCTTTCTGCGTGTGCGTGTGAGTGAGTGAGTGAGTGAGTGAGTGAGTGAGTGAGAGAGAGAGAGAGAGAGAGAGACAGAGTGAGAGAGAGGAGAAGAAACTATGTGTGTGTGCGTGCGAGAGAGAGAGAAAGAGAGAATTGTTGAGTCCCTCTCTCTGTGCGTATGCGTGTGCGCGTGTGTTTGTGAGTGAATGAAATATGTCGGGGGATTTGTGAGCGTGTGCTGAGCGTGTGCAGTCAGAGTTAATGAGAATGAGGCTCCCCCGCGGGCTGGGGAGGGAGAGGACGGCGCGAGGTAAACACCACCCGGCCGTCCTCTTATGTACACTACACTATTCATGAAGTCCCACGAGTGGGAAACGCCACTCATCTTTATTGTGATGTCCTGGGCGCATTGTGGACGGGCGGCAGGCTCCAGCTACTTCACGTCGCGGAATACAATGGGCGGGAGTGTCGGACGGGGAATATAACGGAGCGCTGGATGTTGTTCGGAGGCCCAAACCTCGCCTGCTTCCATTGTGAGAGTCGGGAGTGACATGCCCATATTAGGGCCGTCGCAGAGAAATGGGCGTCGGTGAGTGGGATCTGAGGGGGGGGGGAGGTCAGGGTTTGCTGTTGCCACGAGGGTCCTTGAAGTACGCCGCTCTACCATGTCCTTCCGTCCGCTTCCACACGCCCCCCCCCCCCCTCCCCCCACCTCCAGCGGGCTCACCGTCATCCCTGCTTACGGTGTCCACAGGCCTCAGCTCTTTGAGCCATGCACAACGCTGTATGAAGAGATTAGGAAGCCAAGATGTCCTCGGCAGCAGATTGTTCTGCGTAAAGAGATTATATTCAAATACAAGATCTCCTAGGCGGCCCATTGTCCATGCTCTTGTTGCCTCACACGTCCGGGGCAAAGAATAAGGCCAGAGGTTACAGAGTATGCAGAACCACTGGCACAAAGGCAGGATGAGACTTGTGTTTGTGTGTGTGTGTGTGTGTGTGTGTGTGTGCGTGTGAGTGTCTCATGGCCTGATTGTCTTCCATATTAAAGCGGATTAGTCGTCTGCCCTGCATTCTTTCTCGAGATAATACTCAAGGCTTGCCGGGATTGAAGATTTTCTCTGTTTATGCTTATGTGTGTGACTGTTTGTGTCTAATCTTTTACATGTGTGTGTGTGTGTGTGTGTGTGTGTGTGTGTGTGTGTGTGTGTGGGTCAGCTTTCAGAAGTAAATGGCATTACGAGATGAAAGCTAGCGGTTGCATCTTCATGAGTCTTGCTTCCATGTCATTTGTGTTTATTTGGGGTGATTAGACAGGAGATGTTTCTCATTAGGACTCCCCTCTGCCATTACGCCGTGCATATCTCATCCCACTTCAGCTGACACATCGGGAAGCTTTTATCCCTGACTTATCCAAAAATGACACGTTGGTGATTGCTTCGTTTATAACTCGGTTGATGTCTAATTTATTGGATAACAAATCGCCTAACCGCTGGTAAATTGGAAGGGGCATTCATAAATATTCCTCATTCGTGTCGAAAAAGGGGGATTTAACTGAACGTTTGGGAAATAGGAGTTCAAAGGTTGACACCTCAGGGCTGAAAAGGGGTGTAATGTTAGTCTGAGAAATGACTCTGTGTGTCTGTTGATGGGTCATTAGTGTCTTTGTTTTGTTAAGGAGCTCACAACCATGCAAACATGTGTTAAGATTGTTCTACAGGGTTCAATCGGATGTTTTCTGCCGGTGGGATGCAAACATGTAAAACGGAAAGGAAAAGAGAAACCAAACAGAAATTCAAGCAAAAACCTGCGTTAGATCACTGTTGATGTTAAAACTAGGCGGCAGGAAATGACGGGAGACATCACATACTCTTAAAACATCAAGCCAGAAAAGACAAAACACATCCAGCCCAAAAAAGGTTTACGAGTAAAGAGTAAAAAGAAAATCTCCATCACTTTCAAAAAAGGACAAGAAATGTAAGAAAAACAAAAAAGAAAAAAATTGGAGGAGGGTTGTTTTTTTTTTAATTTATTTGTTGTTGTTTTGTTTTTTTTCCTGTTCATGCAAATCAGTTTGGCATCGAAAAAATACCTTCGTCATCCGCCCCGTCATTATCACCTAAATCATCATTGTTTTTCTTTGTTAGGGGACCTAGGAGCAAGAGGAAAAACTTGTAGCAGACAGAATAACACAAGAACACACATTTCTTTCAAAAGACTCAAAGGCTAAAAAGACAGCAAGAATTAGTGTTAAAGACTTAGGGAGACCCATTGGAAGAAAAGAAGGAGACCCATTCCGGAAAAAAAGAATGTAAAAAATCAGCCTGTAACATGACCGTTGTTTTTTTTTTTTAAACAGACACACGAACAAAGAATTGGGTGAAGCTAAACCTTCAAACAAACGGTCACAAAATCAATACGTCATCAATACAGCAGTGTTCTGTACCACGGCTGTCTTGACCGTCGAACGCATTATCAACATAAACACCTAACTCCAAAAAGCATGCCAGACAACAGTGCAGAAGCCCGTATGTGGAGAGGCTCGGTTTAGTAGAGCGGACTATTCCTGCTGCTGCTCGTGCCCGGCTCCCCCTGTCTCTCTCTCTCTGCCACAGCATGTGGAGCGCAGTGCGTAGGCTTCACGCGGGGGCGGTGCGTAACATAATGTTCGGGTGAGTAGCCTACGTCGGAGAATTTTAATGACGGACCGCTGGGAGGAAGAGGAAGGGGGGGGGGGGGGGGTAAGGAAGGGGAAAAGTAGCAAAAATAAATGGATATAGATGGGAAAGGGCAGAACAGAACGAATAGAATGAGAGGAAGGGAAATGGAATTTGAAAAATAAATGGGGAGGGGGGGTCGTCTGTTCTCCATATTTTCCCTCGATAATTTTGTCTCTCTTTATGTTCTCTCGTCTCTTTGTGAACGCTAAATGGAGTAATTTCATTTCAGAATTACCAAGTGCTCAAATGGAATTGGGGAGAAAACACACAGTTTTAATAGAAGTGTTCCCGGGGAGGGAGAGAGGTTAATTGCGTAATTCTCTCTCTGTGGCTGAATAATCAGACAAGGGAGTAGGTTAAAAGGCTGCAGCAGGACCAAACCAACACGCGGTTCACTTTGACACACAGAGGAGCACAGCACCACCACACACTCAAACACAACACGTATGTCCAGTATTCAGAGGATCAACATGAGCATGCAAAGACGCAGATGTGCGCGTACAGTAGTTCCTCAAAACACAGATTGTCCCGCATGGCAGAGATTGATTTCACGTCTATGAAGGAAATACATTGTTTTAAACAGACACACACACACTGAAAGAGGGATAAATGCAAACAAGCAAGAAGGTTAGCAAAGCTCTGGAAATATGCAAACTAATCATGTAGAGTTTGTAAGCAGTGCATAGTACATGAATACTTTGCGGGACATTTGGGCAACGACTAACACACACATGCACACAAACACACACCCTCGGAGACACACGCACACACACACACACACACACACACACACACACACACACACACACACACACACACACACACACACACACACACACACACACCAACACTCACACACTTGCATATAAACAGTAACATACACACACAAACACATGCATAAAGCAGTAACACACAAACACACACACACACACACACACTCTCTCTCTCTCTCACACACACACACACACACACAAAAACACACACACACACACACACACACACACACACACACACACACAGCGCCCCCAACCATGGGAATCCTGCGGAATTCAGTAACTCTTACTCTTTGATTTTGTAAACACATGTTGTGCATTACATTCTATTGTATTTCATTCTGCCTCTTAACACTTGAGGGTAGGTTCTCCAATCACAGTCCCATTGGATCTGCCTTCTCTAAGCCTGAGAGTATGGTGGAGGGAATGAGACGACCGGCCTCTACAGTACATGGAGCCCAGGCAGAGACACAGCAGAGACACACTGGGCTAGTGGAGCCTGGAGCCCGGGCAGAGACACAGCAGAGACACACTGGGCTAGTGGAGCCCGGAGCCCGGGCAGAGACACAGCAGAGACACACTGGGCTAGTGGAGCCTGGAGCCCGGGCAGAGACACAGCAGAGACACACTGGGCTAGTGGAGCCTGGAGCCCGGGCAGAGACACAACAGAGACACACTGGACGTTACTCATCCACTACCTCGTCTGTTGTCAATGGAAGGTCACTAAAACCAAACGGCCACTCCTAAAGGCACGCTGCTCATAAAGAGAAAACAACCCACTGTCTTAGAGTCTGTACGATAACAAACACGCACAATGTAAAAACACACACACCCCAAGCAGCACATCTCTCTCTCTCTCTCTCTCTCTCTCTCTCTCTCTCTCTCTCTCTCTCGCTCTGTGTCAGCCTTCACATGTCAGGTGAGTAACTCATGGCAGACAGGGGTTCTCAGAGGTCCCCCCCCCCCTCCTCTCCTGCCCTGTCTCGCCACCCCCTTACCTGTCATCCTGCTACCACCCCCTCATCGAGCAGCACCGGGTGTATGTATGTTTGTTTGTCTGTGTGTGTATGTCTGTTTGTTTGTCTGTGTGTGTGTGTGTGTGTTTATGTATTAGAAAGCCTGTCTTATTTCCTGTTCCCCTCCTCTCTCTCCCTCAACCCTCCCTCCCTCCCTCCCTCCCGCTCTTTTTCTCTCTCCACCACCCTTTTCCACGTGGCGTATTGATTGGTGCTCATCTCTGACCGTGAAAGTCCAACTTCACGCTCCAGCACAATGTAAAGCAGGGCTAAGCACGTAGGCTCGGGACCTATCCCCACACACACACTGTAGACACGCGCACACACACACTCTCTCTCTCTCACACACACACACACACACGCGCACACACACGCGCGCGCGCAGCCTCAGGCACTCTAGCTCTACCTAGATGAGGTAATTATTGCTCCGCGAGCCCATCGATCGGTTATTCAAACCTCATGCATCTATATGTACTGCCTGGCTTCACATCAGACTGACAGGTCGCTTCAGACCAACCCAATCAATCAACATATACGGTCATAGAACAATATTAGGTTGGAATGAAAAGAGATTTAAATAGGAACGTGCCATAGCGCCGAGCCAAGCAGGCATAGCCAGAGACGTTTCAAAAGCTGTGCTTTGAGTCTAACTAGTCCTTCACGCGTCACTAGGCCTGGGTTGGAATCTGGCCCGCGCCTTTCTGCTGCTGTTTTCTCCCCCTTCTCTCTCTCCCACAGTTCCTGTCTACCTACTCTTGTCCTTTCAAATAAAGCAACAACAGCAAAAAAAAGACTTTGACGATGTTGGCGTGAGAATCTCTGGGATAAAGTCGTGTCTCGTGTGGGAATCCTCTCTTCCTGTCAAAGTAAGACTCAGCATAGAACTCTACGAGCAAGGCCCCCCCCCCCCCACCCCCCACCGATATCGTTGCAGACCGTCCACGCCGGCGCCTGGCTGCGGTTTAAACACAGCAGGCAGTGGCTTAGCTGCTCTGACGTCATTCCCCGTCTCCCTCTAAGCCAACACGGAGGACCTAGTCTGAACTGTCTGTCTATAGGGACCAGGGAGATCATAGCGGTCTGGATTAAACACCAGGAAAAGACGTCCTCCTCCTCGAGGACCAAACGCAGACGACACGCGCGCGTGTGTGTGTGTTTGTTTGTTTGAGACTGTGCGCGCACACGGTGCGCACCGCTGGCAGTAGGGAGAGGCTGGACCGTCTGACTCACACATTAACCCTCGCTGTCACAGCAGAGAGAGAGAGAGAGAGAGAGAGAGAGAGAGAGAGAGAGAGAGAGAGAGAAAATTTGATTTTAAAAAGCACTTAATTGCACACTGCTGCAGCACCTCCTTTTCACAAAAGACTAGACTAGCCAAACAAATAATCTACAAAAACATTCACCACTCACAAACAACCGCAGCCACTGGCCAACGAGAGCAGAAGAAAACATGTCAAAAAATCTGACAGTTACAGGGGGAGACAGCCATCACATCTTCAAACAGTTATCAATAAACCTCAATCATTCTGTACCGACCATAAAGCATTCCCTATCCCCCACACCTTGACGAGAGAGAGAGATGGAGAGAGAGAGAGAGAGAGAGAGAGAGAGAGAGAGAGAGAGAGAGAGAGAGAGAGAGAGAGAGAGAGAGAGAGAGAGAGAGAGAGAGAGAGAGAGAGAGAGAGAGAGAGAGAGAGAGAGAGAGAGAGAGAGAGAGAGAGAGAGAGAGAGAGAGAGAGAGAGAGAGAGAGAGAGAGAGAGGGGGGTGGGGGGGATATCTGATGGAAGGCCCCACTGGAGATGGATTCATTTGTCACACGGGGGAAAGGATGCTGGAGAGACGTGGCAGTGAGGCTGCTCCCCTCACAGGGTTTGGTGTGGGTCTGTCTGAGAGCTTATCAGGATGCACCCCACAACTACGGGTAGAACACACATCTAACCCAGTGCTGACTCACACACACACACACACACACACACACACACACACACACACACACACACACACACAGTAAAGTCGCACACAGACACACTCTCAAACACCCAGTGTAGCCACAGTTAGTGAGTCAGTGAGTTGAGCAGCAGAATGGGTTGATAATCCGCGTGTGTACAGTGGGAGAGAAAAACATCTGCTGGTAAACACTTGGGGGAATGAGTGGTGTGGCGAACGCACGCACGCACACGCACGCACACGCACACGCACACGCATGTACACACACACAGTGATGGACGGTGAAGAACGAGAAGGGGACAGATGACGTCACTGTGAGCGGTCCCATTCAGTCTGAAGCCACTGGAGAGGGACCATGGCCAGTACGGGCCCCTGCCACTGACCCCATGGAGCTAAAGGCTTGGCGAGCACTGGGGAGCACCCCGCCCACGAGGCCCTGTCCCCAGTCGCCCCCTTTCCGGCCCTGCCCCGGCCCAGGCACAGGCGCCCTGCACAGAGGCTCCGTCAGAGACGCAGACCTTGAAGGACCACTTCAGTCGCTCTCCTTTTTGAAAAGAGCCCACTACATGGAGAGCATGAATATTGGATGAGGCAGCGAGCATCAACGTGGCTGCCTGTTGTTCAGCCCTAATTACTCCAGGCACACAGAGAGAGTGCAGTATTAGACTGGCTTACCCTTGGAGTGCATTCCACACTAACAAACACACACACACACACACACACACACACACACATACACACACGCTCACCGCATTGTTGTGTTCGTCTGTCAAAAAAATGTCACCAACATCCATAGACACACGTCTCTGCACAGGTGTTGGTTTGTATGTATGCAAATGAGCGTGTGTTTATGTTTTTCTGGGTGCCCTTGTGCACTGCCACGCCTAGTTCAAGCACTTAAACGCTTGCCTGTTTGTGTGTAAGAGTGTGTGTATGTGTGTGTTAGGTCTTGTGTTTTCCTGGAACTCCCCATGGGAGTTCGGAGGAGACCTGGGTAGCTAAAATGTCACCCCAGCCTCAAAAGCTGAGGATCTAGTTAAAAGGAACCATGATCTGAAAGGAGGGCAGGGCAGCGAGAGGCTGGCGGAAGGGTACAGGGGCCATCAAAAGGACGTGGTAATAGAAATCCCCAGAAAAGGTCAAACCAAATCATTGTGGACCACTAAATAACAGTGTACTGTCTGCTCGATGGAAGCTTATAAACGGAGCCAGATAAAGAAAGGCTAAATGACCTTCTAGATTAAATACACTCGGCGCACTTTATCTAGTCTGTGCCCTGCTTCGAATCAGCATTACTGAAATGAACCTGTCAAAATCAATGACAACCAGCCATTTGCGAGTGCTGGAATAACCATTACCACATTGTACCTGCTTGTGTACAGGAAAGCGGGTTCCTGTTTTCTGACAGGCAATTTTTATAGACATCCGAACGGTTCACTGATCCACTCGGGGGAAGAACAAAAAAAGAAAAGAAAGAAAAAAAATCCCTCACTACAAAGTTTTCTTCTTCACTTTCTAAATGGCTTGACGTACTCTCACCGCACAGGCAGACACACAAGCGTGGGCACACTCTAGAAGTGAGGATTTAACAGAATGCACATCGCATTTGGTGGAGAGAAACGCAGAAAAAAAAAGAAGAAAAAAAGAAGAAAAGAAATAAAAAAGAAGAAGAAACACGTGGGCCGACGCTGTTTGTTCATGCTTTTTGATGCTTCAAAACAACGACTTCAACCCTAAATCAGCCGTCATCAGATAGGGCAGAGGAGATTCAGATGGAGGGATGGCGCAACGGATGGTCGGATGAAAGAGGGGGAATAATGCTTGGAGGTTTTTTTTGGGTAGGACACGCTGGATCAGCTAATACCCCTCACTCAAACGCTGCGCCACAGATAGACATAAAACAAGCCCCAGCCAGCTCCATCATTTATTAAACACAGACATTACTTTCTGTACCACGCTCTTATTTATTCCTTTTGCATGTGGCAGGCGGCGCGGTGAGGCGGACGACTGGAATTGGTCGGGTTCCTTTGCTCTGCACCGCCTCTTTCAAGTCAGTCAAGGACGGGGGATGGAAGAAGCAGAGAGAGAGAGGGAAGGAGAGGAGGGGGATTTAAGTCCGCCCCAAAACTTGGCTCGCCGGACAGTACGCTCTGCTCTTAAATTAAATTCTCCACACACACACACATACATACACACCTTCCTCACATTAGTAAATGTACACATGCATACACTTAGAGAATAATACTGTCATGACACAACCGTGTGTGTGCGTGTGTGTGTGTGTGTGTGTGTGTGTGTGTATGTGTGTGTGTGTGTGTGTGTGTATGCTCTATAAGTAAAACGTGTGTGCTGTAGTGACGGGAGAGGAGACAACTCTGGGTTGATCCATGGCCCTCTGGGTCCCCGAGTTGTGACAGGGGAGTGCCGGAGAGAGGTAGCTCCAGAACGTAGCCTCCACAGCTGGGGAGAGACGCGTTCAAAGAGGCCCCGGCTCCATTGGGACCGGCAGACACACTTGTTTGCCACCGCATTCTATTTTCAAATCATTTCAACTTCAAAGAGCGCGCTGCATTAGTGCATTACCAAGCAGCACAGATGAAAGAGATGGAGTGAGGGGAGGAAGAGGGAAAAAACGAAGGGAGTGCGGGGGGGGGGGGGGGGGGTGGGAGGAACTAGTACGCCGGCTTCTTCTTGCAAAAGACTAAGTCATCACAATCATCATGTAGACAGCTCCTTCCGTACTGTCTGAACAGCACTAGATCAGCACAGGTAGACAGCAGCCACTGGTCTTCAAGGAAAAGTGGATTCTGTCCGTCCGTCCGTCCGTCTGTCGGGCTCTCTACCTGCCCTCCCCTTCGCTCTCTCTCTCTTTTACTGGCGCCTCGTTTCTGTTTTTTATCCACCCTCCCTCCCTCTCCTCCGCTGAACTCTCTCTCTAGCTCGCCTGCTTGTTCTCTGCAGCTCTTGAGCAGAATTCTTTGATACGGTCCCACAAATTACAAATTTAGCTTTTAATCAATATTTCATCTCCCATCCCAAGCTCCGCATTCGTCTCTAAGCAGAACACTAAATTAACTGTTGCTGAGGGCGACCGTTTAGGAGTTTGGAGATTTGATTAGGAGAAAGCCAACCAGCCTAAAGAAGTTGCGAGGGTCAAAAATTCACACTTCAAGAAAAGTGTCTAGAAGTTGAGTTGATCAACTAAAGCGGGTCAACGACTTAATGTGAGTCATATGGTAGATATGGATGAGATTAGATAGAGAGAGAGAGAGATACAGCCAGCCAGCCAGCCAGCCAGCCAGCCAGCCAGCCAGACAGCCAGCCAGCCAGCCAGACAGACAGACAGACTATTCAATGTTTATTATGTGAAGATATAGAATATGGTTGTTTTGATTGTTTCACCAGTTGTTTTTTGTTTGTTTGCTTTGTCAATGATTACTGTACAGTGAATTATGGCTGTAAAGCTTGAGATTGAAAAATGAAATATAAAGTTGAGAGAGGGAAGTGTTCTGTCATTCACAGAACAAATACCAATCTGAGGGATGGAAAAAATGCAGAACGAAGGTGTAGGATGTAGTCGGCTCTTGCCAGCATACGACGGAGAGCATCAAGGATCCAAATGTGAAAACACCCAAAGGTACATTTTGTATCCGCATCTCCCTGAAAGGGAGAAAACAGCAACCAAAAATATATCTACAGAAATAGAAGCGGAGGCGCTCCTAAAGGGGAAGATAAGATAAAGAGGAGAGGCATGAGATTTCTTTGCAAAGAAAAGAGGAGGAATCGAGCGTGAACAAAAAAAAAAGAAAAAAGAAAAACAGCGTTGTGTTCGTTTTGGTGTTCTCTACAAAGTTCCCCTCATCTCCACCAAACCCTGCAATTTGGACCAAAAATGGAAGGAGGGGTGTAAATAAAAACAATCCTCCCCTGATGTCGTAAAAACAATAGTCGTCTGGCGACGAGGAAATAGCTTTGTGTCCGGGCGCTGGGCTGCTGGAAAGAATGGAGCTGAATGGAGCGGAAGCAAACTATATAGTAATTAATCACCCAGCCTTTGTGTTGTGGCGGTGGGCGCCTGACGAAGGCCTTGACTGTGTTCAAAATCCATCAACTTTCATCCATCAACACGCTGGCTACTATTCAACATGACACATTTAGACGGACGTTCAATGGCGCTCTGGCAGAGATTTCTTCCGACCAATTCCCAGGCCCTAGAAATGCAGAGGGGCCGCTCTCTGTCCAAGCTCCTTGCAAAGCTTCAACTCGTAAGCTCCTTATGAAATAACCGTCTGCCTCGGACCCAAGCGGAGCCACTACAAAGTGTCGGGTTTTTCCACCAGCAAAGTTTTGGCGACGAGGCTGCTGTTCATTACTGTCCCGTGCCCTCTAAGTAATCACTGGTCCCTGGCGGCTCGACTGGAGAAAGGCTACTGTGCAGCATAATGCCCAATCGATGGTCACTGCTCTGAGATCAGTCAGTACCATCAGCACCCAAGCCTGCCTAATTGATCACCGCCTCCTAGTATAATGAGGTCACACACACACACACAGACACACACACACACACACACACACACACACACACACACACACACACACACACACACACACACACACACACACACACACACACACACACACACACACACACACTGCAGGCAACCTCAGTGGCGGCACAAACCCCTTAATGTTGCTGGGTTCTGGCTCTCTGACATAAAAGGTATGTCAAGGTACCATCTAGCACTGCAGCTATACCAAAACTGCGTTGGCGCATCATGATTTATTTATCCTAAAAAGGCTTTTATCCAGTTTTGGGGGAAGGTTTAATAACTGTGATGTATCAATCATGGCTTTTTGTTATTTCAACCCTACGGGCCAAATATTTGTTTACTGCCCTGGGGCTAATTTAAAAGGTAATGTAGCACTGCCGAATCATTTACGGAGTAGCGAAATGTGAGAAACAAACTGTTTTCTCATATCAAATCAAATGCTATTGTGCTGGAGAATATTCATCTTTGTGCCATTGTGCAGTGCCCACAACACACACGCACACACAGGCTGTTTGAAAGACGTTATCGTGAACGTATCAACGATTCGCCGGCGGTTAGACTGTCACAGGGGTCATGTCCCCGGCTCCCCTGAAAAACCCACACCCACCTCCACACAGCGTCGGATGGTTAACTGGCACGTCTTGTAACAGGGTCCTGGGTAAGAATCTAATGAAACATATTCAGAGCCCTGTTTGAGACAACCAGGCGTTTTATTTGTCGCCTGAGGAAAACGACATGGGGCGTAGGAGTTTTTCGGGTGTATACTTGCTGACGTGTTTAATGCGTGGACACCACGCGGTGATCTCTCTCGGGGCTCTGAGGGTATTCCAGCTGTTTCCTGACATCTGCTTGGCATATCAATCACCGTCTTCAAAGGAGAGAAGCCCGGTGGCTAATGAGTGGGACCGGCTCCGCAGCGTGGCCTTTGGAAATCCCAACACCCCTGGCGACTGAAAAGCCATAACGACGACGGCGTCTTATCGCCCATGTCGCGCGTAGCGGACCTCGCGTGAGCTAATGAGCATCTGTACACAGACTCCAGTCCACTGGCTGGGTGTGGGCTGGGTGTGGGCCCGGCCAGCAGGGTGACTCGGAGAGCACAGCTCCACTACAGGACAATGTTACACACACACACACACACACACACACACACACACACGGTGCCTGGCTGGCTCAGCCAAAAGACTGTGAACAGCGGTGAGAGGGGGATTGCATACGTTACAAAATTATCATCATTTGATAAATTATACGTTTTATATATTATATAATATGAACTCCAGACTAACCTATTATGTTATTTTGTTTTCCATGGATAGATTTGTCTGCTTATTATCCAGCTCGTATTGTACCTCAACAATTAGGGGAGTTTGAACGAGGCTCGGTGGAAGGGAGCAACATCTGTGCTGACATATTGACTGTTGAACAGAGACTCCTTCAGTTTGCTGTAGGAATGTATCTCCCTTATCAGATCGCTCCGTGCGGAGGCGCAGAGCACAAACAGACCAGGAATAACTGTGGAAGACGGAGCGCTTTGCTCGCCAGAGCTACAATGCATTTTGGAGCCATTTGGTGTTTGCCTTGTCTCTGTATAAATATGTAGAGTGAGGCGTCGCTGCACAGGCAGTCTAACTCTGGAGAGACTGATAAACAAACCTGGCAGAGGAGGTAGCCGACGGAGAGATAGTGGGACGACGAGAGAGAGAGGGGGAAGACGGGAACAAGTTAAGAGGTGAAGAGCGAGCGGGGGAAGGAGGGAGAGAGAGAGGGAGAGTGGAGAGAAGACACTCCGAAAGTAGGAAAAAGGACACAAGAGAGTGGGTGATGGAGAGAGAGAAAGACGGGGAGAGAGAAAGAGGGAAAGAGAGAGAGCGAGAGAGAGAGAGAGAGAGAGAGAGAGAGAGAGAGAGAAGAGAGAGAGAGAGAATGTGAGGTAGAAAGAGATAAAGAGCATGAGAGAGAGAGAGATATATATAGATAGAGAGAGAGAGAGACAGAGAGAGAGAGAGACAGAGAGAGAGAGAGAGAGAGAGAAAGAGAGAGAGAGAAAGCGAGTAATGAAAGGTGGCAGAGAGGGAGGCGTTAGAGGACATGCTCCAAAAGCCTGCTGAGGAAAGAAGTGTCAAGGAGAGAGAAAGACGGTGTGTGTGTGTGTGTGTGTGTGTGTGTGTGTGTGTGTGTGTGTGTGTGTGTGTGTGTGGGGGCGTGTCAAAGTGCTAGCTATCATCAGTCCTGTACGGGGGGTGGTGGCCCGTGAGCCAGAGTCGTGCCTGGGCTAAACGCCCACCCTACTCCACCCCAGGGATGGCTAATGAACTAGCAAATTACCCCCAGAAAGCTTTAATTAGTATCAAAGTATGAAGCACTGCTATTAATCTGTAACCCCCCCCCCCGCATCCCCACCCAACCCTTAAAAAAAAAAAAAAAAAATTAAAACCCCGTCTCTCTCTCACTCGCACCTTTGCTCTCTCCCTCATTCCGGCTCGTTCTCCTCCGGTGACTTGAGGAGCAGCAGCCAATGGAAGACAAAGGGAAAATAGATATGGATTTTCTCACGCATCTGGACCGGCGGAGATGATTAAGTAGTTCATCAGGCACAAGTATAGAATTCTTTCCAGCGCGTCATCGACCGGCCCTATAGATACATTAAAACGCTGGCAGCTAATCGTTGGAGCGAGCGCTCCGCTATGGATCGCCGGGAAGACGAAGCTTGGTGGGATTGATAATCGCTTGGTGTGCATGTCGGGTACAGTGCGATCGGGATGCCCGCGCTGCGACGCAGTGTTGGAGTGACGCCGACACACACGCTCAAAGGTCCGCAAAGTATTCCTCGCGGAGCGGACGTGGTTTGCTCCCAGTCCCGTGGCGTAGACAAGGAAAGACACTGAGCCAGAGGAAGCAGGCGGGAGAGAGGAGCAGGCCTGGAAATGCTTCTGTTCATGATTAAAAAAAGTCTGAGATAGAGGAAGCGAGACAGAGAAACTGAATACAGTTTGAGAATCATGTGTCGAAGAAGGGCTCGGTGTTGGACTCCGTTTCGGTTTACATTCATGTGATGAGGTTTAAAATGCAGAGTGCTTAAGACATGGTGGTGGAGAGCAAATCCAGCTCAATGTAAATGAGGCATCAAAAGAATCCTGTCTCTTAAAAGGGAAGAAGAAGAAGAAGAAGAAGAAGAAGAAGAAGAAGAAGAAGAAGAAGAAGAAGAAGAAGAAGAAGAAGAAGAAGAAGAAGAAGAAGAAGAAGAAGAAGAAGAAGAAGAAGAAGAAGAAGAAGAAGAAGAGCAACAGCTGATTCTCTCAGCTGAACTCTAAGAAGGGGAGAGAGAGAGCGAGAGCGAGAGCGAGAGAGAGAGAGAGAGAGAGAGAGAGAGCGAGAGCGAGAGGGAGGGAGGAGAGCGGAGAGGATCATAGAGGAGACTTGTGCCAGGCTCTCAGAGGACTGTGGTAAAGCTGGTGTACTCGTTCAATCCCTGAGAGAAGGGAGAAGCTCATTACTCACTTCCTCTGGAGAGTGCACGCAGACTCACACGTACACATACAAACACACACCAGCATACACAAACAAACAACACCCACTCCTCCGCTACAGGTACAGTGGCAGTTGTCACAGTACCC
Organism: Galaxias olidus; assembly: GCA_026901105.3. Lineage (NCBI taxonomy): Eukaryota > Metazoa > Chordata > Actinopteri > Galaxiiformes > Galaxiidae > Galaxias > Galaxias olidus. The sequence continues at coordinate 72,048 of JAPMUY010009418.1, forward strand.
ATCCAAACGAGCTTATGTAAACTTCAAACGATTTGGTTTAACAGACGAAAAAAAAAACTAGAAAAAGAAAGAGCAGTAATTTATGTAGTGGTAACAGAAGCACTTCTGAAGTCATTTCACCACCTCTCCAAATGTTTCTTTCCGGTTTTTGTCTTTCGTTTCCTCTCTCTCATCCCCCTACCCCTGAAAGCGCTTCATTATCACCCGAGCAGACAGGCGGGATCCCTCCGTGACGAAGCCTCCTCCTCCCTCCTCCTTCACCTCGCCTCAACCTGAACCACGCCATCTTAAACGTCATCCAGTTGGCCTCGACGTCAAGCTCAGTCTGCGTCTCCTGCCCTGCGTCTCCTTCTCTGCGTCTCCTCTCCATTTAGTCCCAGAGTGGATGGCACCACAGCCAGGCTGGCTGCTGAGGGGAGCTCCTCAGCCAGCACTGAGGACGGCGCTCAGGGGCGGGGTCTTAAGTGCCTCCCTGAGTGGTGGACAGCGTTTGAAACATCCGTTTCCTAATGTCTTTTCCCAGGGCCTTCCAGGACCCAGAGTCAGCATGTCTTTGCTGAGGTCCACAGACAGGCCGTCTTCGCCTGCCTTGTGCCGACTATTTCGCCTAGAATTGAAGAGAAGTTGTGTACTTTCAGAAGATTCTGTTTGCCGTCGCGATTTAATGGGCTGTTACCAAAAAAAAGAAGAAGAAATAAAAAGCATTAAAAAGGAGATGCTGATGGTTATCTGTCTGCTTTCTATAGCATCTGTCTATTTTCCATTTTAATAGAAAAACAACATTAGGTTGAATTTACTGTCAGAGTTGTTCATCCTCAGAGGGGAGAGTAATGTGCAGCACTCAAATGCCTCCCCTCCCTCCTCATCTGGCTCTGTGATGCATGGCGTTGGGGGCGGGGGGGAGGGGGGGGGAGCGTTTAGAGAGGTGCAGAGACGGGCGGCCCGGCGCATGCCAATGTGAGGGCAGTGTGTGCCGCTCAGCGCTCCATTAGTGCGGCCCAACGCCTGACTGACTGACAGCGGAGAGGAGATGGACGCTGAGAGAGTGGTGCTCACAGCCCCAGAAGACAAAGTCCTCCCTAACCCCTTTATCCTGCCTACCACTCCCATACACAGGCACTCTGTCCAGCACACACACACACACACGCGCACACGCGCGCACACGCGCGCACACGCATACGCGTACACACGCAAAGAAATAAGCATGCATAGACACACAGTTAGAAGCACAAGTCTCCATCAGGCAAATCCACAGCGGCCCTGGCAATGGCAGTACAAGGCTCGCCTCTCCGTCGCGTAATTCAAACTCTAATAAGAACTATATTAGGCTTCACCCAGACTATTAAGCATTCTAAGTAAGAGCCTAATGTTATTCAGCCTCTCAAATTGCCAGCCTGACACCGAAATTGGAAGTTTCTGATAAACGGAATTATGCAAAATTATAATCAATTAAATGCTATTTCAGCAGCAGCCCCACTAGACAATGCTGCTGTGCCCAGCCAAATGAAAGCTCCTGTCTCGGCACTACAAATCAGCCCGCCGTATAGGAGAGGGCTACGAGGCATGTTGTGGCACATCTTAGAAAGTGCTGGGAAGGAGATAAGGGATTTCAGCATAATGGCGTGTGCCTGTGTGTGTGTGTGTGTATCTGAGACGTGGGCACAAGCTAGCGAGGGGATATGATCCCCCCCTCTCCCCTCATCCTTCCTCCCCCGTTGCACCGCCGTTCAGTCGCCAGGGCAACCAAGCATTGGGTGAATCGCCGCGGCGATCGCCCCAGGACGTGCCTTGCATGGGAATGTCAGTGCCCTCCTGCTGCCACCTCCGCCTGTGGTGTACGGGCTGCTGTGACAGGTACAAGACACACACACACACACACACACACACACACACACACACAAGATATGTACTCACAAACATACGTCTCAGCACAAGCACATACTTAAAGTGTATGTACACACATGAGGCTCAGACTGAGTGAGTCTCTGGTGACCTTCCTTCTAGTCTCCAGGAGGGTTTTCATCCATCATGTCAAAGCGTGTTGTGCACTTGTGATCGGAGCTCTCCGGCTTTTCAACGCATGCCCATACTGAAGGGGACCTTTGAGAAGAAAAAAATACAGGGACTATATTCCGGGCATTTAGACAGAGCTGGACAAAAGTAACAATGGTTGACCACAGATACATACAATTGTGTTCTAAGAAGGTAATTGGAAAGAATGAAAAGAACGTGTTCTGAATGAGTCACTAGAGCACCCCCAGGCTCGGGTACACTTGTAGCCGACATATAGAGTTCTCCACAGCCTAGGGGTTCAAGATGTCCTTGAGAATCCTTGACAACTCAAACGAAAACCACCCCTCAAATTGTCTATTTAACTCCTCCTCTCCGCAGGGGCATAAAATGGGCTTTCATGCGAAAGGAGACACTGACACCTTTTTGTTTCACCTAAAACCTACATAAATCGGTACAAAACCGTTGTCAAATTCTTCCCGAACGAGTTTCACTCATTGTACAGCCTGGTAGAACTAGTGCCATTTTTTACAAGAAACAATGTCCTTAAATTGGTAACACTAGTATTGCAGACTGAGAAGATATGTACACCTAACCGGCCATTTTAAGGGGCCAAACTCCACCCCCCCACAGTCACACAGACAACATGGGCGGTCTCCTCCAGGGAAAGCATACACCCACACAGTCCCCTGACCCTCACACAGTTTGAGCCATTCATCTATCAGTCTTTATCGCATCTCTATACGGTACACATTATAGATATGGAACACTTGTGCAACCAAATATCGCAGTGCCAAACAACACAAGGCAATGCGGGGGAAAGAAACATAGCCTCAGTCAGTTGCCCTTGTAAACGCAATAATAACAAAACAAATGTATACACTGCCTCCTCGGGGATAATGTTTTGCCAGAATTAAGGCAAATGCCAAAACTAATTTACCATGAAGCTAGAAGTAAACAGGTTATCAAATAGCGATCCAGAAAATGTTTCCATATTTCCGTAGACAGTGGGTGAACATGCTGTGAACGAGTCAGCGTTAGCTCCGAGCGGGGGTGTGGGGGGTTCAGCCTCCTCCGTTGTTACCAGAGGGGACAGCCAATGGCTTCATACGTCCTGCTTGTTAACAGAGGCTCCCTCAGATTGGAGCGGTGTACGCGGGGGCCAGAGCCAGGGACACCAAGGTCAGCACTCTCTGTTTGGGCCCAGAACGTGGCAGCCAGCCCCGCACAGGAAAGTGATGCAAACTGCTAATGGCGGCGCCGCTTCCCTCTTCCTCCCCACACAACCCCAGCATGAAAGGAATCAGCAACGTCCGCAAAAAAAAAAGAGAGAAGAAAGAGAAAAAAGGGAGTGATACAAAAAGGGAAAAAAGGGAGGAAAAAAGGCCGGTGCCTATCCCCTTGAGAAGGCTGCGTGTCGGCCCTTTGTTCCAGTCTCTCTGCTCTCTCTGCTCTCTCTGCTCTCTCTGGTGGATCCATATCTCCAGGCTGCTTGGGGATGAGAGCTGCATGACAGGGGTTTCAAGTGTGAACTGGCAGTGCCCTGGAGCTCAGGGCCACTCCATAGAGAAACATGCAGGGAGCCTTGGAGAATAACACTGTTATGGTAAGCTGGCCGGCTCACTGCTCCATTGTCAGTTTCCACCGTTATATTCTGTGCATGGCTTAGGGTCATTTGTTCACTCCTATATCCATTTATTTATTGTTCATTTTGTATAAATAAATATATAAATATATATATACATATATATATATATATATATATATATATATATATATATATATATATATATATATATATTTTATATAAATATAGTAAATTTATTGTAATATATACAAATATGGTATATATATATTTAAATTTGTAAATTTACGTCAGCTAAACATTTTTATTTAAAAACGTATTTCACATTCTCTCCCTCACAAGCAGTTTATGTAATCAAGTGGAGCCTCCCCTTGGTTGAGTAAATAATGAACCAAAACAAACATTTATCAAAAAGCATCAGCGTATCGTGCCCTGTAAGAATTGGCTCAACCTCAAAGGCACATTTTTCCCGCCCACCTGACAGCGTGTGGGTTGATCTACCGAGTGATTTTCTTGTACGGCAAAGCTTTGGTCATTGGAACCCGCTCTCGTTGTCACTTCTCATTAAAACTCTGCTTATTCAGGTTGGCGGGGATCAATTAATTATCGCTGAAAAGCCATTAGTTTCACACAAACTCCTCACAAAGTATAAACAGTCGGCCTCGATCGCTTCATTAGCTGACTTAAATGTTTGTGTCTCCTCTTTCTCCCTCCACTTCGACTTAAGTTAAAAAACATCAGGCAAGTAGCATGTACGTCAATAACCAAATTAATTACGACAATTAGAGGAGCCGACATGTGAGAAACGATGACAGAGAGAGACAGCCTTTCCCCGGGATGGCTGAGCGGGAGCGCGATCGATGGAGTCTGGGCAGCGTGGCGTGCCTTGACGCGACGTGTCCACACTGAGTCTTTGACCTCTGGCATGGCCCGTCCCTGCTGACGCCCACAGGAAGCCGAGACAGGCTTGACAACAGCCATTACCTCATAATCAGCTTCTCAGAGTGCGGATGGGGGGGGGGGGGGGGGGGGAGTAATCAAATAAAGTGGAGACTGTGTCCCTGGCTGTATCTGTGTCCCTTCCCTTTTTATACACCAGCCTTGATACTTACATCCACCCTTCTAGGAGAGACACGTGGACGTAGCCGTGAAGCTCTCTTTGACCACCAAAGGTGACCCTGTTTGGTTTCATGTCCTGCCAATACAACCAAGAGCGCACTCTTTCCGAGAACCAGCTTTATGTCAGGCAGGAAAACACGACAGCGAATCTCTCCCATAGCCCAGTAGCAACGTCAAGGTGTCGAATGTCAAACCCACACCCTCGCAAGCGAAGGTTGACGTATCGGGGCTGAGGCTCCTTCTGAGCCGATCAAAAAACCAGTCGTTATGACTACAGTTTTTTCCCCGGCATCAACAAGAGAGCCGGGCGAGCCCAAACAACCTCTAAAGCTTCTCCAAGCAAGACGATTGGCCAATTTGGGTTCTGAGGGAAATGTGCCACGAGGGGACATCAAAGGCAGCTCTGATGTGTAAGGGATAAGCCCGCTGGAGATCCGGTAAACTGGCCCAGCATCAGAGATGAAAACACTGCCAGTTAAGCCGCCCACTTACATGGTTTAAAGGACTCAGGCGTGTCACCTATACACCCTCCCTCCTCGTTCTCTCTCTTCTTCCTCTCTCTGTCTCTGTAGATCGGGCCACCAGGTCATTAGAGCTTTGGCATGGCGGGTGAGCAGAGGGTGAGCAGTGCGGACAGGGCTAATCAGAGGAGTGTGTGTGTGTGTGTGTGTGTGTGTGTGTAGAGGGTGGGTGGACCTAACCAACCTCAGTGACCAGCAGGTGAGTCAAACAAACGAGAAAAATAGTCTTTAAACTTGGAGCATTCAAAGGTATTTGCTGGGAGGCTTATCAGTGGGGCTAAAAGAAGAAAAGAAAACGAGAAAAGGGTTTCAGGTTGGACTAATTGGCTGAGCTGTGGATCGATTGGTGGGCTAACCGGCGAGGCAGCAGATCAGCCATGAGGGAACTAATAGAGTCTGGCTCGAGATGTGGCCTAGGGCTGGGATTTGTAGTTCGTACACAACAATTGATTTGTAGTTGGGAGTCAAAATGGCTGCCAGTTCGAGCTCAAATCCTTTATATCACAGTGCAAATAGAGAACCTGTAGCTCCCCAGCTTTCTTTTAACAAATATGTTAAAGGAAATGTTTGAAAATAATGTTTTCATTAATTGTTTGATACCTTCTTTGATAAACATAAAACCACAAAGTTATATATTGCGATTTATAATTTATCAGTACGACAGACACAACGTGCATGAGAACATTATAATTTCCATGTGACCGTCATTATAGACTATAACATATAATTATTGCAAACATACCTTCCATGCAACCATGGCAATATAACTGTCAAGAATAACATTGACCCATATTAAAAGATGACAAATCCACCCTCTGGTCCGTGGCTTTTGACACACCTTTGACATGAGCTACTCAGCACGGATCAAAAAGAATTGTCCCCATTTATTACCAACAATAAAGGGACATGAGAGAATATGTCCACAGGCGAAATTCAATTAGCGGTTTTGCGCCAGGTGGGGAGCAAGCGTCTGACAAAAGGGCTTGTAAAATGAATGATTTTATCCTGTCACTCGGAGCAGCAAAAAAGGGGGGTTGAGTTGCCGCTGTTAGCCGTGCTAATTGCTCTCGGCCTAGTGGCGCTGATAAAAGGGCGATGCACGGCCACGACAGCACAGAAAGGCTCGTGTTCCAGTAGCACACCATAAAAACTAATTACGCCTAACAAAAGCAGCCGGCTCCATTTGGAAGGGAAAAGACAAAAATAGAGGGTGAGGGGTAAAGAAAGAGAAAAGCCAGAGCAATAACATCGGTGCCATTAACAATTAGTCTCCAGCCAGCCTAATGAGAGTGGGGAGATAGAAAACCGGTTCTAAATGTATACGCTGGGCGCCATATATTCTCTGTACGCTCGATACCCCTCCACTAATAACGGCTAAAGACGCCAAGCACTGAAAGGACCAGCAGAGAGAGAGAGAAAGAGAGAGAGAGAGAGAGAGAGAGAGAGAGAGAGAGAGAGAGAGAGAGAGAGAGAGAGAGAGAGAGTGAGAGAGAGAGAGAGAGAGAGAGAGAGAGAGAGAGAGAGAGAGAGAGAGAGAGAGAGAGAGAGAGAGAGAGAGCTTTTCAGCGTTTTTCTTTCCCCTCTGTTCAATAAACTGTTGAACTGAAATGATCAGAGAGGTTAGAGAGTGGCCAGTGGCAGTAGAAAGAAGAAAGAAAGAGAGAGAGAGAGAGAGAGAGAGAGAGAGAGAGGAAAGAAAATCAGAAAGAAACAGTGAGAGAAAGAGAGAACGCTGAAGGGCGCAAGAAATGCTCTCCTGAGATAGAGCGATAGAGTGAGCGAGAGCGAGAGAGAGAGCAAGAGATAGAGAGAGAGAGAGCGAGAGAGAGAGAGAGAGAGCGAGAGAGAGAGAGAGAGAGAGAGAGAGAGAGCAGTGGATAAGTAGGGGGAAACAAATGGCCCAAGTACACGTTCCCCCACATCCAGCACTCCCCTGAAGTATCCCCGTATGTTCCCCGTAGACAGAGGGCAGATGAGAGCCTGGGCTGCCTGGCTCCGATAGCGCCGTGAGGACTTGGCCTCGCTCTCATTTGGCACGGCCACGACCCATGCAGGGCCTAACACTGTACGCGCTCCGCCAGGCAATATGTGGCGGGCTGTTCTCGCGAATGGCCTCTGACAGCACACAAATTTCGCTTGCCTGTATTTCATTTCAGACGCTCAATAACATGTTGATGGAGCCGGTGAGAACACACTCATTACGGCAGGGAGATTTGTTGGATATTTTCCTCGGCGGCGTTTGATTGTAACAAGGTCTCTGTCTGTTTACTGGTGCGCCGTGCTGCCAGATACAGATGACTTCATGTAAGGAGCATCAGTCAGCAAGCCATTGCAGTAATCAGAGCCATAAGGCCTTGGCCATGGAAGGTGAGGCTCTATCCCTCCTGTCACTTAATCAATAGCCGGCTAACAGCAATAAAGGTTTCCGCCAGCTCCTCTCCCGGCCGCAGCCAATCATAAAACAGGAGACCCCCCACCCACCCTTCAGCACTTGTAAAGGGTAGCCAATTAGGGAGAGAGCAAGGCGCCGCTTGTAGCCAATCCAACTCGAAGCCTAGTAAAGGCGGGGGGGGGGGCTGATAGGGCAGTGTTTATAGATACATTCCAATCAAGTTCCAGACGATGCAAAGTGTAAAATCAACCCTCTTGTCAGTTATGGACTATGGGGATATTGTGTATTTGCATGCACCCTATGAAAGCAACTATTTTATTTCCCTTGATGCAGTTAACCACAGTGCTTTGCAAATTGTAACTGGGGATAGTTTTAGACCTCATTGTACAAAAAAAGGATAGGCATCGCTTAGTGAAAGGAGAGAAAAACTTTGTGTCTTTGCCTTTTCACTATACTTCCATTTTAAAGCACAAATCCAGTAGTTATAGGACCTGCTCACAGGACTAGATCACCCTTGAAAGACCAAAAGTGAAAACAGAAATTGGAAATTTAGCTTTCAGTTTAATTGCCTCAGACAAATGGAGCAAGGTTCAACAAGTATGAAAAAATAGAGCAGCTGGTTTCGTTTGAACAATTTAAAGTTATTAGTCGTGTATGAGGATATGGGAGTTGATGAGTGTCCTTGTTTTTGTTGAAACTGAAATATTTTACTGTATTGTAATTATTGCAACACAGTTATTATTATTATTATTGTATTTTCTTAATGTTTGTTTAATTGTTGTAATTTAAAGATATTCTGGCTTTGAACAGGGCACTGCTGTCTCAGTCGGTCACCCTGACCCTATCTCTATGGTGACTCCTCTATAAATAAATAAAAGAATAAAACCGACTGAATCAAAAGCACATCAATAAGACCCCCGACCCCCTTCCCCACCGCGGACACTGGCTCCATAATTGACCGGTCTCTCAGACTTTGTTTCGGCCACATCTGAGCCGGGGTTGGGGTACCTCGACGATACTGAACCCCCCTCCCTCTCTCCCTCCCAACAGCTCTCAGAACCATGGCGGGCCTTTCATCAGTCAGCAGGGCACTGGGCAGAGCTGGGGGGGGGGGGGTTACTGTTTGACGGTGACATCCCGGAGCCCGGGCTACAGCGTTCCCCTCAGCAGGGCTGGTGGTAATGAAGGGCAGGGAGGTTGGAGGATGCTCATTACCTCCACCCAGGAGAGGGGAGAGGTAGACCGGCAGGCAGGCAGGCCCAACCTAGGAGGGGCTGCAGATAAGGCCAGCCAGAGGAACAAATGGGGCCAAGAATAGCAGGCGAAAAGAGAGGGGCAGAGCAAGGGAGCGATATGAAAGGAAAAGGCGGAGAGAGATCTCCTTTTCTTTGTTTGCTCTCGGGGAGAGAAAAGAAAAGGTGGCCGAGGAACAGAGAGAAGGGGGGGAGAGATAGCTAGATAGATAGAGAGAAAGAGAGAGGCTGAGTGTGTGTGTAGAGGGGTTGATGTTGTCAGGCCTGTATTCCAGACTGTGTGCCACCCTCCCATGCTCCTCAGTGCTCCATTGTCCCTGGCTGTCTGCAGAGGTGTCAGGAGACTTCTCCCCCGGCTAGCTCCTCGGGCTAGCCGGCCCGCTAGCCTCCTTGTCAGGCCCTGTCGGCTCGGCCCGCCCCACTTCCTGACAAGCCCTGAGGCAATTAATAACTGTCAAATGCCACACACACGGGCCCTGCTATCACGCACGCGCACACACGCGCGCGCAAACACGGGCACGCACTCCCGCACCGCGCGCGCGCGCGCACACACACACACACACACACACACACACACACACACACACACACACACACACACACACACACACACACACACACACACACACACACACACACACACACACAGACACACACACACACACACACACACACACACACACACACACACACACACACACACACGCCTCCCCTCACACCTCCTCCGTATCTCTGGGCTCCTTTGTGACATTAACAAAGAGCCAGGCTAATTGACTCTTGACTGAGAGATCATCGTGTGAGAGAGCCGGCTAATTACCTGAGTCTACATTCATATTCCAAAGTCATTAAAAGTGTCTGGAACCTAGCAACAAGGACCCCAGCGACAGGTATGTCGGGCGCTCAACAACTTCGGCCCCATTAGCCCGCGCATCACTTCCTCCGGGCAGGCAGATCCAGGAAGTGGTTGGTGGCGCGTGGTGTCTGCGGGCGACACCAAGGGCTGTCAAGCAGCTGGGATGTGAGGTAGAGGATGGTCGCGCAGGCTCGTACGACACCTGTCACTGCGGAGGGTCTACAACCATTCCACAGGCAGCTTGGATCCCCCCCATAAATACTAATTAAATAAATGCAAATTGCAAATTGAATACATGCTTTTCTTCTAAAACAAACAAACAAACAAACATGCGCATACACACACACACACAAATACCCCCAAACAGACTTATACACACACACACACACACACACACACACACACACACACACACACACACACAGCAGAGGTGTCTTTCAAGTGCCTCTGCCAAGTCAGGGAGGGGGAGATGAAGCGGAGCAGCAGCATGCTGAGCCAGAGAGATTAGCCATCATGTGGTAGCTCAAACATTCCCATTAGCATCAAAAGAGAGGAGAGGAAAAAAAGATGGATGAAGGTG
>JAPMUY010009422.1:12500-25000 GCA_026901105.3 Galaxias olidus
AGGCCCTCACCATATACTGTGACTACAGAGTGACCCCACACACTCACACACACACACACACATACACAACGAAGTTACAAAACCAAGACACCATCTCCCACGCTCCCTTTCTGTTCTGCTTCCTCTCTCTCTCTCTCTCTCTCTCTCTCTCTCTCAGCTCTGTGCCAGTCACAGGGAGGTGTGGAAGTCGAACACAGCTAGTAACGTTATAATGTTCCTCTTAGCGGACACACAGTTATACTGTTGGTACCATAGCTCCATTTTGAAACAGTGTATATAGTTTGCCCTGGAGATTTGTGTGTCTCAGAGTTTCAGCAGAACCTCACTCCATATAAGAACCCTAGGTGGAGCCAAACCAAAGGAGACATCAAGGAATTTGAGTTCCAACAGTCGACGGTGACTTGTAAAGTTGTTGTGATCAGTTTAAAGGGCCTTTTGGTTCTTTACACAGCGAGCCCAAATCCAAGGCCCAACAGGCTGTCAGTCACAGCGCTGCCTCGGCCGATTTCTCCTTTTGTCTCAACATCGACAGATAATCAGTTTGCTCACTCCAGCCCCTAAACTAAATTTGTGAGTTTGATCTTTCGTGTGCCCTTGGACGGTGGGTCTCTGTTCGTAGCAGGTGTAGTTGCTAACGGTTACGTCAAACGAACACTTTAATACTGGATATTTCATTGATTTAATATTTCATTGAATACCCACTAAGTTCTTAGTGCCAGCAGTGACATCCATTAGCTGGTGTCTCTCTGCCAAACAAATAAATAGAAGCCACTTTGTCAATGTGAGATTGTATATTTTAGAAATGTTTTTTTTTTTTTTTACATTTTCCTTGTGTCTAAGGAAAGACTGGTCTCTCCACATTAAGAATGCAGTTGCAGCTTTCGGATTGGCTGCTTGATGTGAGGGAAAGGAGGTTAATAGTGCAATAGCAGGAGGTTGCAATAGCGGCCATTTTGAAGTAACAGTGTATCAGGTTTTACAAGAGCAGTTTGAGCGATCAGAGCTTTGTGAGGCAAAAGACAGTGGCAGTTTGGTTTTAAAGAGAAGGTGTTATTTGTAGAAAGGAGAGGCTGTGAATGTGATTGACACGGTGAAATGTGGACAAAAAAACTACAAATGTATAGTGGCCAATTAACTCCTTAGTAACTTACAGTAGATATATATATATATATATATATATATATATATATAAAAAAAAGAAATAGCCAAAACCATTTTCAATATCCTTTTGGTCAAACCACAAGAGACTCTTTCCCGTGCCCAAAACGTACCTTTGTTAAACCAGTTTCTGTGTGTATTGCCAATCAGGTTTAGGTAGATAAAGTGTCAAATTATGTAGTAGTTGTGTGCAGGATAGGTGGGAGGCGTTTGGCTGAGCCCTGGTTCTGTAGCTATGTCCGGTGCTTCTCATGTGGCAGTATCTTAGACTGACAGTTTGGGAACGAAAATAAGGAACCATTATGACGTCACCAAATGTGTTGGATTCATTCCACAGCTCTCTGTCTGACACACACACACACACACTCACTCATACACTGTCACACACACACACACACACACACACACACACACACACACACACTCACTCATACACTGTCACACATTCTCGTACACGTCTGTCTCTCTCCTCCTGTTTATCCTCTACTTTACCTATACCGCCATCATAGACAGGTATAATTAGATGGACAGACAGACAGACAGACAGAGTGAGATAGAGAGATAGACGGAGTCAGAGAGAGACAGGGAGAGTTCAAAGGTAACGAGTTAGGTGGTTTGGGTGTTGCTAAGCGCTGGTGATGTAGAAGCTCGGGGCAGAATTAGAACACTGGTAACAATCAGAGGGTTCTAGAAGAAGAGCCAATAGAATGCTTCCAGAGAGGCTGGGTTTAGGTGAGGCAGGGTGGTGTTAAAGAGGGCAGGAGTTGGCATGTAAATAAGGCTTAAGAAAAGGTCAACTTCCTGTCTCGATAAGCAGGGCCAAATAGGGCAGATAGGGAAGTTAAGTTGCTTTCTGAACACGCCAGGTAGGGACCTAACGATGCACAGGTCAAGGGTCATGTGGTTGCTATGACAGCTGTGTGAGTGGCGGTTGCGGTGTTGCTGTCTCCTTGGCCGTGTCCCTGAAACGCTCCTTTCCTCTCAAACTGACACCCTGCTCCGACTCACCTCTGCTGCCCCCGTGCTTCTACTCCGGACCCTAACCCCGTCCTCCCGACCCTAACCCCGTCCTCCTGACTCACCTCTGCTGCCCCCCATGTTCCTGTTCTATCCATTGGAGCCCCCGCCCCGCCCCGTGTCCACACAAACATGTCTGTCTGTCAGACCACCTCCACACCCCTGTCTGTGAGACCCCGCTCTATGGCCTCACTCTGTTTGGGGCTGGTGTGGGATCGATTTCCTCTCACCCCCCTGTTCTACCCCATTCCGTCTCTCCTGGGGAATCTGCCTGGCAACCGGGTGAAAGAAAATGTGTAGTATAAAATGTACAGATAGCGAAGGCTGTGGTGAAGCAAGTTTTATTTGTGGGATGTATGGCGAAAACATGGAGATTATATAGTCACTTCAATAACGATTCAATGTGGAATGTATAGGACATGAAAACCTGTTAATATTGTATATTTAGAATTTTAAAAAAAAACGTACATTTGAACAAAAAGAAACGACAATAACAGATTCATCATCAAAATCAGACAGTAAATGCTTTGTTTGTGGCGATGGACTTTTTGGAGATGAAGAACCACTGCTTTGTGACGCTGAGCACGTTGGTTCTCTCTCATGGTGTGCTTCTGCATCCGGGTCAGACAGGAAGCTCTAACCGTGCGGGACTCTCTGCTACAGCTGCTTTTATGCTTTGTCAATCCACGCAGTCACAACGCTGGCTCCACAGGAAGTGACATCACATTGACACTTTTGAGGGTCGTCTTGAGGAGTTTGGTGCTGTGCCACATCTCCTGAACACTTTGGGCCTTTGGCTAATGCTATTGTGTTTCTGTAGCTCGTAACTTCTGAAAGTGTCCACCTTCAATCCATTGGATGTTTTTTCTCTGCCCTTTTAAGATCCTTTCGACTCCACACCTAAAGGTTTTTTTTTTATTATTTAAATTTGTTTTCACCACTTTTAATTTGGTTATGTTTTATTTATTCCCCACTATTTTCATTTAGATTTTAAAAATGGTGGACCTGATGGCTGAATGTTTATTGAAATTTTTTTTTTTTAGATAGCTAAACATCATTTTAGCCAAGGGGCAGCGATTTTTCAGTTTCCATGGTAACCTCAACAGGTTGCCGCAGTGATAGGTCACACTTGACAGGTTATGGGCTAGATTATACTTCTCAGTCTGCTGTGATTGGCCAAATCTGAAATAGTACAGCTAATTTCATTGGCTGGCTGTGCGATGAGGGTGGGATTAAACCCCTGTACAGTTAAACTGATTTTCTCTATCTGTCCTGTCATTGAATGATCACACTTTGTTCTCACTTGTCATTGGTTGTATCATACTTGTTCTTCCTGGTTCAGTGATTCCAGGCCTGCCCTCAATTAGCCTGTATTAAACTGTATAGATTGTGCAAAAAGATGAATGTTTGACAGATAGAGTAAAGTTATTCATTACGGAAAATAAAGTGATTTAAAAAATGTATAAAAGATATCCAGATTCAAAGTTTAGGGGACAAATGTAAAATTTTGTTTGTAATTACTTTTTTTGTTGTCAGAGGGCTACTGGACAAAGAATCAACTGTAATAAAGTAATTTTAGTACTTCTGAGTCATGTGTGTGCGTGTGCGCATGCGTGGTGCCAGTGACTTTGCTATTTACAGTACTCCACACACTCACAGAAAGTATAAATAAAAACATTTTTAACCAGAAGCTTAAAATGCAAAAAAAATTATGCTTTTACGATGAAGAGCCTTATTTCAAATATGACCTGCAATTTAAATTAATATTAACGATAAGAAATTGCACCTGTCAATAAAGAAATATAAATGTATGAAAAGTAACAAATTACTTATTAAAGGTTAAAGGTCCTCCACATTGCTGGCGGAGCCGCTGTTGGGTCACAGAGCAGCGTGCTTACAGAACCGTCTGGGTGCACCACCTGGTGGTGAGAGAGGGGATCGCAATTTTTACCAGACTTAATACAGTGTGTGTGTGTGTGGTTGACAATTCACTGTGTCCATCTGCATGTTAATTGTCTTTTGTTTGTATAAATAATTACAAACCCACTCTGGCACTCTTAGTGTGTTTGTATCTGGGCTGGTATTCATTTTCTAAAGTGAGAGAGAACAGTGTGAAATGGAATAGTGAAAAGAGAGAGAATAACAGAGACCATAGATTTAAAAAAGAGACAAAACACATCATAGGCACAGCACAAAATGAGTCCAAATGTTTACTTAAAAAAAGATGGGTTTTTTTTTATTGACGTCACCAGGTTTCTCATGTATAATTCCTAACAGAACGAAAATACTATTCTTTTAATAATGTTTTTCTTTTTTTCCACATTTGATAAGATATCCCAACATAGTTTTTCTCTCAACTTGTGCTTTATCGCTATTTACATTTTGTAAAGGTTTACACCAAGACTCTGGCGATGGACAATTAAATAAAGGAGGGGGGGAATGTGTGTGAGCACACACATGTGTTTGTCTTACTGGAAATGTGATCCCTCTGCGAGAGTTCCTCAGATCAAAAAAAAAATGTCCATTCAAAACATAAATAAAAAAAATTCCCCCCTAAAAATAATAAATAAACAAATTGATACAACTTGACTTTGACCTTCAGCTTGACTTGCGTTAGTCCCTCAATTTTATACAATTCAACCTTGTAGACTCCTCTCTCTCTCTCATCTCCATTCTCTTCAAAAACATAACAAATACTTTCTTCATGACTTAAACTTTAACTCGGGAATCTCTGTTGGCATTACAAAGAAGTGGGGAAACACTTCACAGAGAGGTTTCAAAGTAGAGCGCGTTCAATTCGTGAACCCTCATCAGAAAGGTGCTCACATACCAGAATCAAACATGAGCCACTACAGTATGTTAGACGTTCGTCAAATAGCTCGGGTTACAAGTTTAAATTCAGTACTTTGTGTTGCTCAGTCTACTTGTATTCTCTCTCGGAGTGTGTGTTGAATGTTGGTTGGCATGGCAACGGGACTGCTGTATTGTTAGAAAGGCGTTACGACACTACTAGGAGTTGTGTGATGTGCAATAAGGGCAATAATAAGGCTACAATGAGTTGTGTAGGGGCAATGTTTCTAATAGTGGGGCATTGGACGTTGTTATTTTGTGTGTGTGTGTGTGTGTGTGTGTGTGTGTGTCAAGCGGTGCCGTTGGTGTACTTGGAGAGCTTGTTCTCCAGGTCACAGATCCTCTTCTCCTGAGACAGAACAGTGGCCTTTAGATTCTGCACCTCCTCCAACAACCGCTCCACCAACTGGGGCTGGGGAGGAGAGGAGGAAGGGAACGGAGAGGAGAAGGATGGAGAAAAGAAGAACGATGGAGGAGAGGAGACAAGAGGACGATAAAAGAGAGGAATACAAAACAAAGAACATACGACAATAAAAAGAGAGAGATGAGAGAGATACAGAGAAAAGGAAGGGCAGAGGGAGAGACAGAGTGGGGAGACAGAGGGGGGGAAAGACGGGGGAGAAGGAGGTGGGAGACAGAGGGGGAGGCAGAGGGGGGAAAAGATTGGGGAGAAGGAGGTGGGAGACAGAGGGGGGAAACAGAGGGGGAGGCAGAGGGGGGAAAAGATGGGGGAGAAGGAGGTGGGAGACAGAGGGGGAGGCAGTCGGAGACGCAGACGGGGGATACAGGGGGAGGCAGAGAGAGAGAGAGCGGATAATAGGACACCAGGTCAGAGGGGGAGACAGTGGGGGAGGCAGAGGGGGAGACAGAGGGGGGATACAGGGGGAGGCAGAGGGAGAGAGCGGATAATAGGACACCAGGTCAGAGGGGGAGACAGAGGGGGAGACAGAGGGGGAGACAGCAGATCAGGAGGAGGACAGGAAGTCAGGGACTGGAACCAACCAGAAACTTAATGGTAGAACAGAGAGGAACTGGTGAAGCTCTCGGGGGGAGTGAAAAGTAATAAAAAGGTTTTTCAGAGGGGCAGAGGAACACAAAGAATCAGGTTAACACGGTCCACATGCAGTAACCATGGTAACACTGGGTAGCTGGGGAGGTTTACATCTCTGCACACAACGACTGAATAGACAGTCAACACTTCCTGTGTCTGACAAACCTGCCCGTCACCCTGCGAGAGCAGTGCACGTGTTCACATGTCTATTGACTGTGCACGTGAACGTGTGTGTGTGTGTGTGTCAGTCACAGGTGGACACACTGCGTCTGGTGGGGGGTTTGTGTGTGTGTGTGTGTCTCACCGGCAGCGTGGCTCCGTCACAGGTGGACACACTACGTCTGGTGGTGTGTGTGTGTGTGTGTGTGTGTGTGTGTGTGTGTGTGTGTGTGTGTGTGTGTGTGTGTGTGTGTGTGTGTGTGTGTGTGTGTGTCTCACCGGCAGCGTGGCTCCGTCACAGGTGGACACACTTCGTCTGGTGGCGGGTCTGGAGTCCAGGACGTTCTTCCTGGACACCTTCAGCTCGCGGCTCTTAGGGGGCACATAGCCGTCACGCATGGACACCAGCAGGGGGTCCTCGTCCCGCCCCTCCAGCCACTCCTCGGGCTCCAGCGCCGGGTCAGGGCCCGCTGTGTCCGGGTACAAGTCGTCCTGGAACAGGTCCGACTGGAGGGGGTAGTCACAACAGAATCCTTATGTCACTGTGTATCCTTAGAGCTAGCTGTCTGTCTGTCTGTCTGTCTGTCTGTCTGTCTGTCTGCCTGCCTGCCTGCCTGTCTACCTGTCTGTCTGTCTGCCTGCCTTTCTGTCTGTCTGTCTGCCTGTCTGTCTGTCTGCCTGTCTGTCTGTCTGTCTCTCTGCCTGTCTGTCTGTCTGTCTGTCTGTCTCTCTGCCTGCCTGCCTGCCTGCCTGTCTGTCTGCATGCCTGTCTGTCTTTCTGCCTGCCTGTCTGTCTGCCTGTCCATCCGTCTGTCTGCCTGCCTGTCTACCTGTCTGTCTGCCTGCCTGCCTGTCTGTCTGTCTGCCTGCCTGCCTGCCTGCCTGCCTGTCTACCTGTCTGTCTGTCTGCCTGCCTTTCTGTCTGTCTGTCTGTCTGTCTGTCTGTCTGTCTGCCTGCCTGCCTGCCTGCCTGCCTGCCTGCCTGTCTGCCGGTCTGTCTACCTGTTTGCCTGCCTGCCTGCCTGCCTGCCTGCCTGTCTGCCTGTCTGCCTGTCTGTCTGCCTGCCTGCCTGTCTACCTGTCTGTCTGCCTGTCTACCTGTCTGTCTGCCTGTCTACCTGTCTGCCTGCCTGTCTGTCTCTTACCTTTCTGGGTACCGTCATCATGATGGGTTCACACTTCTTGTCATGGAGTTTATATAATCTAGCAGGAGAGAGGGGGAGAGAGAACACATTGGTTGCCAATTAATTACACAGAACGAACAAGGAACAGACAGCTATCAAACACAACACTCAGTCTGAATGACACCACGGCAGCCAATTTACGCCAGACTTGCTCACCCAATATATTACGCCAGACTTGCTCACCAACCATACATTACAACAGATTTGCTCACACATAGGAAACACAGACCAACTCCAGTTGAATTGGCAGTGGCTGGTCAGGACACTGGCAGGAGAATGGTGCATGTTTTCTTGATGGTGGGAGGAATCATACAAACACAGGGAGAATATGCAAACTCCACATAGAGAGGCCATAGGGTCAGGTGGGGTTGTGAGTGTGTGTGAGTGTGTGTGTGAGTGTGCTATACCTGGCGATCTCACACTTGCTGACGTCCACCCCCCTCTTGGGCATGAAGCCCATGCCCCTCTGGGGCTCCTTGCTGCTGAAGGTGGAGAGGTAGTGCACATACGGGGCTTCATCTGTGATCTCAAAGTACCGGATACTGCTGTCCCCCTGCACACACACACACACACACACACACACACACACACACACACACACACACACACACACACAGAAATGTGTGTGCAAGCATTGACAAAAGACATAAACAGGGAGACAAATAACGCATTCAATCACACACACACACACACACACACACACACACACACACACACACACAGACAGTACACACACACAGTACACACACACACAGACACACACACACACACGCACACACATACATACAGTACACACACACACACACACACACACACACACACACATACAGTACACACACACACACACACACACCGTACACACACACACACACACAATAAGGCACACACACAGGCAACCCCCCCCACACACACACACACACACACACAGAGACCACAGGCAGACAGACGTTATCATTGGAGCTAAGCAGGAACCAGAATCGCAGAGGGTTTCAAAATGTAAACGCCACTCATTGCCACTACAGAGACATGGCTGAGCACCTTTCCACAGAGGTAGACGATGTTGGTGTCGGCGTCGTAGTACGGTAACAGCACTCCGTTACTGGTGTCCAGCTCCAACACCGCCACCGGCTCCTCAAAGTTGGTCTGCGGACGATACAGACACAACAAAGACGTTTTGCTGTGTTTAGTGTGCGTTCGTCCATTGTACGTCCGTGAGTGTGTGTGTGTGTGTGTGTGTGTGTGTGTGTGTGTGTCCATCCATGTGTGTGTCGGTTTGTCTGTGTGTCCAGCTACGTGTGTGTGTGTGTGTGTGTCCGCTTCTGTGTACGTGTATGTGTGTGTGTCTATGTGTGTGTGCGTGTTTGTATGTGTACGTGTTAGTGTGTGCGTGTGTGTGTGTGTGTCCGGTTATGTGTGTGTGTGTACTGTATGTGTGTGTGTGTGTGTGTGGGTGTGTGTGTGTGTGTGTGTGTGTGTGTGTGTGTGTGTGTGTGTGTGTGTGTGTGTGTGTGTGTGTGTGTGTGTGTGTGTGTGTGTGTGTGTGTGTGTGTGTGTGTGTGTGTCGTACCGGGTCCCACAGCCCGAGCTCTCTCTGACTCATCCTCGTGAAGCCGGTGGTGAAGATGTTTCCGTCTCTAGTAAAGATGGCTCTCATTGGTCGAATCCCCTCGTGTGGAGCCAGCCTCTCCTATTGGTCACAGAGAAGAGACCACAGTTTACACTCAGAGAATCACCAACCAAACCTTTAAAGGAGATCTATTATGCTTCTTGGGGTTTTCCCTTTCCTTTAGTATGTTATATAGTTTTTTGTGCATGTAAAAGGTCTGAAAAGTTACAAAGCCCATAGTCCATGCCAAAAGGAGCTACACTCTCTCACAAAAAACACTGCTACTGAACTGCCTGAAACGCCTCGTTTGTGGTCCAGCGTTTTCTTCAGTAACTTATCTACGTCACTAAGTCACACATTTGAATAATATTTGGCAAGCCCTCAACCAGAGCCAGTCAGAGCAGAGGCCGGGTGGTTTCGCCAAGTCGTGAAAACGCTGTTTTGGTGAGCGCGAAGGCAAATTCCCTTTGTTTGGCCAGCTGACCAATCAGAGCAAACTGGGCTTGTTGGGAGGGGGGGCCTTAAAGAGACAGGAGCTAAAACGGAGCAGTTCAGACAGAGGGTGAATAGAGGTGCTGCAGATCCAGGTAGTATGGATAAAATAAATAGTTTATTGAACATAAAAACGCGCAAACCTATTCTAGTAGAACTCCTAAATAAAGGTACTGTATGAACCTGAAAATTTGCATAATATGGCCCCTTTAAACAAGTAACCAAATAAAATCCTATAGCCATCGTTTTTGACTTGAGACAATCATTTCATTCTGTCCGCATCGTGTTATTTCTTTTGACTAGAGGGCACACCTGATAATGACACATGTTCTCAGTGGGAAAGTCAAGTTGTTTATATAATAGTCTAGAAGTAGAAAGTCCAGTTGTTTACATAACAGTGTGGAAGTAGAAGGTCAAGTTGTTTATATAACAGTGTGGAAGTAGAAAGTCAAGTTGTTTACATAACAGTGTGGAAGTAGAAAGTCAAGTTGTTCATATAACAGTGTGGAAGCTCACCGCCACCACTTCCCTCTTGCGGGGGTCGCAGACACGCAGGCGTCGGTCCTTACAGGTAGTGCAGAACAGGCTGCCGTTACGGTTCCAGCTCACGTTGTAGATGAGGTCCGGGTGGTCGTCCATGGTAACCAGCGCCTCACCCGTCCCAACGTTCCAGAGGATGATGAGGTTATCACTGCCTGGAGGAGAGGAAGAGGAGAGGAGAGGAGAGGAGAGAAAGAGGAGAGGAGAGGAGAGGAGAGAAAGAGAAAGAGGAGAGGAGAGGAGAGGAGAAGAGAGGGAAATATCAATGTACCTTGTAGGTCATTTACGTTAGAAGCATGTGTGTTTGTTTGTGTGTTTGTGTGTGTGTGTTTGTGTGTGTGTGCGTTTGTCTGTCAGTGTGTGTATCAGTGTGTTACAGTGTGTCAGTGTGTGTGTGTGTGGGGGGGGGTGTGTTTGTCAGTGTGTGTTTATCAGTGTGAGTGTGTGTGTGTCTGTCCGTGTGTGTGTTTGTGTGTGTACCTGCAGTGAGTAGAAGGTTGCGTGCAGTGGGGTGCCAGCTGACGATGCCGACCCGTTTGGAGTGTCCCTCCAGCACCACGATGGGTTCTGAGAGTGGCGTGAGCAGGGCTCGGTCTGGGATCTGCCAAACCTGAAGGCCAGGGGGACACAGAACACTGTAACACACCTGTAGTGCCAGGGGGACACAGAACACTGTAACACACCTGTAGTGCCGGGGGGACACAAAACACTGTAACACACCTGTAGGGCAGTGGGACACAAAACACTGTAACACAGCTGTCGGGCCAGTGGGGACACAAAACACTGTAACACAGCTGTCGGGCCAGTGGGGACACAAAACACTGTAACACAGCTGTCGGGCCAGGGGGGACACAAAACAATGTAACACCTAATGACCTGTCGGGCACTGGGGTCACAAAACACTGTAACACACCTTAAGCCCAGGGGGACACAGAACACTGTAACAAACCTGTAGGGCAGGGGGGACAGAGAACACTGTAACACACCTTGAGGCCAGAGGGACACAAACCTTTGTAACAGACCTGTAGGGCACTGAGATCACAAAACAATGTAACACCTAATGACCTGTTGGGCACTGGGGTCACAAAACACTGTAACACACCTTAAGCCCAGGGGGACAGAGAACACTAACACAGCTGTAGGGCAGGGGGGACAGAGAACACTGTAACACAGCTGTAGGGCAGGGGGGACAGAGAACACTGTAACACACCTGAAGCCTACTGTTCCACAACCTCCCTCCATCCCTACCTCATCTCTGATCTACCCTACTGCCCTAATCACACAGCCAGGACACAACATCTGCTCACAGCTCACATCTAACTGCTGCCTGGTTTGGTGGCTGACTGGCTGGCTGGTTAGCTAGCTGGTTTGGTGGCTGGCTGGCTGGCTGGCTGGCTGGCTGGCTGGCGGGTTTGGTGGCTGGCTGGTTTGGTGGCTGACTGGCTGGCTGGTTTGTTGGATGGTTGGTTGGTTGGCTGGCTGGCTGGTTTGGTGGATGGCTGGTTGGCTGGTTAGCAATCTTGCAGGCTGGTTAACTAGCTGGCTGGCTGTCTGGTTGGCTAGTAGTACAGAGGCCCGGGGCGACATACCAAGGAGGAAAAGCAACACCAACTGACACCCACACCCACACACACACACACACACACACACACACACACACACACACACACACACACACACACACACACACACACACACACACACACACACACACACACACCCACACACACACACACACCCACACCCACACACACACCCACACACACACACACACACACACACACACACACACACACACACACACACACACACACACACACACACACACACACACACACACACACACACACCCACACACACACACACACACACACACACACACACACACACACACACACACACACACACACACACACCCACACACCCACACACCCACACACACACACACACACACACACACACACCCACACACACACACACCACACACACACACACACACACACACACACACACACACACACACACACACACACACACACACACACACACACACACACACACACACACACACACACACACACACACACACACACACGACACACAAACACACACACACACCGACACACAAACACACACCCACACCGACACACAAACACACACCCACACCGACACACAAACACACACCCACACACACATTGCATCATACGATGCCAGCAGCTGTTGCTGTACAAGATGAGACCAGAAGGATTGACGTCTTCCCCTCTCCACACCATCAGCTGTGTCTCTATGGAAACCCCACTGATCCAAACACCGGTCTCCATAGTGATTGCCTCAGTTAATGGGATATTTTAGGATCCTACATTATGTGTGTTTAAACTTCTTATTTGTTTGTCTACAGGCGACACACAATCAGGTCGAGGAACGTGGCAGTGTCTGTTCAATC
>JAPMUY010009422.1:30000-83628 GCA_026901105.3 Galaxias olidus
ATCAATCAATCAATCAATCAATCAATCAATCAATCAATCAATCAATCAATCAATCAATCAATCAATAAATAAATAAATAAATAAATAAATAAATAAATAAATAGATACACAAACAAACAAACAAACAAAAGTCCTGGCTGTCTCTGTATGACCCAGATTGACCCTGTGATGGACAACAGACCCCCTTTGACCTTTGACCTTTACAAACCTTTGACAGGGGCAGGACGAGGAAAGCTCCTCCTCCACTGGACTCGACGATGACAGCTAGAAACTTTGGGTTGACGGCGCAGAACGAGCTGTCCCACGTCACCTTGGAAACGCGGATGTCGTCGTAGCCCTGTTCCTGCTTGACTGCCTGGCCAAAGACATGGCGGAATTTACTCTGTCGCACAATGCTGCGACTCATGGTCACTACGGAGACGGGAGAGAGCAGGAGAGAGGGGAGAAGAGACGAAAGGGGAGAGAGAGAGACAGAGAGAGAGAGAGAGAGAGAGAGAGAGAGAGAGAGAGAGAGAGAGAGAGAGAGAGAGAGAGAGAGAGAGAGAGGTATGGAGAGGTATGGACAGAAAGAGACAGACCGAGAGAGAGAGACAGAGAAAGAGAGAGAGATAGAGAGGTATGGACAGAAAGAGAGATATAAAGAGAGGGATGGGGAGAGAAATAGAAGGAGGGAGGACGAAGAGTAGAGGTGTTTAAGAGATGGAGCGGTGTGTTTCTGAAACACATTTTAAATTCCCATTCACATACGACATTCCCCAGCTGCTTGAGAACAGTGACCGGCGGCTATCTGACCGGTTACTCTCTCAGATAGGTGCTATCTCTCTGGCTGCTCTCTCAAATAGGTGCTATCTCTCTGGCTGCTCTCTCAGATAGGTGCTATCTCTCTGGCTGCTCTCTCAAATAGGTGCTGTCTGTCCGGCTGCTCTCTCAGATAGGTGCTGTCTCTCTGGGTGCTCTCTCAGATAGGTGCTGTCTCTCTGGCTACTCTCTCAGATAGGTGCTGTCTGTCCGGCTGCTCTCTCAGATAGGTGCTGTCTGTCCGGCTGCTCTCTCAAGTAGGTGCTGTCTGTCCGGCTGCTCTCTCAGATAGGTGCTGTCTCTCCGGCTGCTCTCTCAGATAGGTGCTGTCTATCTGGGTGCTCTCTCAGATAGGTGCTGTCTATCTGGGTGCTCTCTCAGATAGGTGCTGTCTATCTGGGTGCTCTCTCAGATAGGTGCTGTCTCTCTGGGTGCTCTCTCAGATAGGTGCTGTCTCTCTGGGTGCTCTCTCAGATAGGTGCTGTCTCTCTGGGTGCTCTCTCAGATAGGTGCTGTCTCTCCGGCTGCTCTCTCAGATAGGTGCTGTCTGTTTTAATGGACTGGGAAACGTGCGCCATCTTAGACAGACAGACAGACGGCACATCATGGAACGGAGTGGAACAGAACAGAACAGAGCAGAACAGAACAGAATAGAACAGAACAGAACAGAACAGAGCAGAGCAGAACAGAGCAGAGCAGAACAGAGCAAAACACAGTGGAACAGAACAGAACAGAACAAAACAGAACAGAGCAGAACAGAACAGAACAGAACAGAACAGAACAGAGCAAAACACAGTGGAACAGAACAGAACAGAGCAGAACAGAACAGAACAGAACAGAACAGAACAGAACAGAACAGAACAGAACAGAGCAGAACAGAACAGAACAGAACAGACACAGCAGAACAAAACTGAACAGAACAGAGCAGAGCAGAACAGAGCAAAACACAGTGGAACAGAACAGAACAGAACAAAACAGAACAGAGCAGAACAGAACAGAACAGAACAGAACAGAACAGAGCAAAACACAGTGGAACAGAACAGAACAGAGCAGAACAGAACAGAACAGAACAGAACAGAACAGAACAGAACAGAACAGAGCAGAGCAGAGCAGAACAGAACACAAGGAATGAAATAATTCCTTTGGTTTAACCTGTTCAAAATAAGATGCTGTAGCACACATGAATATGACCAAGATGGAGCAATATATTCAGATTATCTCAGCTTCACTGGGATCCTATTACTGTGAACAGTGTTATGTTGATTTCAATCTACATGTCCTATCAACCAGTAGGATCTTATCAAACAGTGTTATGTTGATTTCAATCTACATGTCCCATCAACCAGTAGGATCTTATCAAACAGTGTTATGTTGATTTCAATCTACACGTCCATTTCAGTGTTTTCTTTATGTTGTCATATAAATGGCAGTGGGATAAAACTGTACTAAATGGTACTAAATGATACTTCCATCTCAGCTGAAGTTTGACCGAACTAAAAAAGTGTTCTTTTATTTTCCAGTGAGAACGTATGGAACAGAGTGAGAATATTAATCAGTGTTGTGTTATTTTTACACTAGTATCATTTTAAAATGTGTTATCTTGTTTAAAACTTCCATCTAAGCCCTTGTGCGACCATGCTGTATGCTTGTTTCCTAAAGTTAGATTGAAATGCAGGAAACTTTATTGGCACTGCGCATAGTACAGGCACAAAGAGAACAACATGCAGCGGAGTCAGCTCAGGTTGCTGTGCAGCTGCCATCTGTATGGATTGTTGTAACGTTGGCTATTAATCCGGTTTGAATGCACTGCTATGATGCTTTAAACCTGTTATGAATCTATTTCTGTCCCGGTCCTGTCCCCTGTTCTTGCCTGATGGGCTCTGTTAAAACACAATGTGTTTAGCATAGTTGACAACCCTCCTGATTTTCCCAGGAGACTCCCGATTTACAATTCTCTATCAAAAGTTTTTTTTTTGTATAGAGAAACGCAGTTGTTGCGAAATCAAAAACTTTTAGGTTTCAAGGTTGGCAAATATGGTGTTTATTATGTTTTGAAAACGTTTCATATACAAAAGTGTGAAATAAAAGTGTGTCTGGGATCCATTCGTTATATGCATTACTATTGGTCTGTTTGAACTGCTATTGAACCATCCCTACTGATATTGTCCTAGGAACTGTATTGTGTTGGAGGCTCCTTGTGTCTTTACTGCATTATCAGGTGCTTCTTTCAGCTGTACTGTTGTCGGGGCAACAGGCCAGAAGTAGGCGGGGTTAAGCTAGAAGAACACAACGCCAACATTCTAGAACCCTGACCTCCATCAGAACTGTTATTGACACTGTCTGTCTGTCTGTCTGTCCGTCTGTCTGTCTGTCTGTCTGTCTGTCTGTCTGTCTGTCTGTCTGTCTGTCTGTCTGTCTGTCTGTCTCTCTCTCTGTCTGTCTGTCTGTCTGTCTCTCTGTCTGTCTGTCTGTCTGTCTGTCTGTCTGTCTGTCTCTCTCTCTCTCTGTCTGCCTGCCTGTCTGTCTGTCTGTCTGTCTGTCTGCCTGTCTGCCTGCCTGTCTGTCTCTCTCTCTGTCTGCCTGCCTGTCTGTCTGTCTGTCTGTCTGTCTGTCTCTCTCTCTGTCTGCCTGCCTGTCTGTCTCTCTCTCTGTCTGCCTGCCTGTCTGTCTGTCTGTCTGTCTGTTCAGCAGTCTGTCTGCTAACCAGCCCCAGACAGGCAAAGAGACAGCCAGACTGACCGACTGAAACATGAGATGGGTTGTGCTGGGTTCTGTCCTGTCTGTCTGTCTGTTCAGCAGTCTGTCTGTCTGTCTGTCTGAGATGGGTTGTGCTGGGTTCTCTACAAATCAAAGCTGAAAGTTGATAGAGAACATGCTAGTGTAAATGTAGTATGACATCTTTCTCAACTTTCAGATACTTTATTTTATTTTGATGGAGTTGTATTTATGACTTTAATTGAAAGACTATCTATCTACAATTTGTTAACTGCACAAGAAGCTGAACATTTCAGTGTAGTAAGAAGATGGCCATATTTAAAGAAGGACATACTGTAGTTAGGTGGACATACTGCAGTTATAAGGAGGACATACTGTAGTTAGGTGGACATATTGTAGTTAGGAGGACATACTGTAGATAGGTGGGCATACTGTAGATACGTGGACATTCTGTAGTTAGAAGGAGGACATACTGTAGTTAGGAAGAGGACATTCTGTAGTTAGAAGGAGGACATACTGTAGTTAGGAAGAGGACATACTGTAGTTAGAGGGTGGGCATACTGTAGTTTGGAAATACTGTAGTTAGGAAGAGGACATACTGTAGTTAGAATGAGGACATACTGTAGTAAGGCCTTTCTTAGTTAGGTGGACAGACTGTATTTAGAAGGACATACTGTGGTTAGGACATAATGTAGTTATGTGGACATACTGTAGTTAGTAGAACATACTGTAGTTAGGAGGATATACTGTAGTTAGAAGGAGGTCATACTGTAGTTAGGACATACTGTAGTAAGGACATACTGTAGTTAGGTGGACATACTGTAGTTAGGAGGACAGACTGTGGTTAGAAGGAGGACATACTGTAGTTATAATGAGGACATACTGTAGTTAGAAGGAGGACAAGCTGTAGTTAGGACATACTGTATGATTAGAAAGTGAATAACTGTAGTTAGAAGGACATACTGTAGTTATGTGGACATGCTGTAGTTAGGTGGACATTCTGTAGCTATTAGGAGGACATACTGTAGTTAGAAGGAGGACATACTGTAGTTAGGTGGACATACTGTAGTTAGAAGGAGGACAAACTGTAGTTAGAAGCACATACTGTAGTTATAATGAGGACATACTGTAGTTAGAAGGAGGACAAGCTGTAGTTAGGACATACTGTATGATTAGAAAGTGAATAACTGTAATTAGAAGGACATACTGTAGTTAGAAGCACATACTGTAGTTAGGAGGACATACTGTAGTTAGAAGGAGGACAAACTGACAAACTCTATTGAGGAAATACAAGGTGGGCATACGGTGGACATAACACTGACTTACTATGAAGTGAATATTGACTAATACGCTTATTTATCCATATGGTGAATTGGGAAGGATGACCCACTTCCTGTTAGAATCCAACTAGTGTTACAAGCAGAAATGCGCACCCTGATAGGCTAAGTGGTTCGCATAGGCCTACACCTTGCTTCTTGGAAATGTGCTGCTATCGCGGAATGCCATTCCCGTGTCCCAAGTACACTACACTGCCAAAAATCATTCCATCATACCAGCACCACAGGTTACACTTGGGTCTGAACTGTTATAGGCTACCCACAGTAAAAAAAACAGAACATACAATTATTGTCAAGGCAGACTTTAAAGCCGCACTTTAAATGTACAATTATTAATAGCCTATAACAAATTCCTCTGATTTCTAAATAGGTGTCCATTCCCAGCAACGATCCTCAACGGCCTGGCCCTTCGCTGGCGCGTGGCACGTCTCTCGAGACAGAGCGAAAGAATGACACGGTCACTTTCCTAATATAGACATGCAACACAGCACCGTACCATCCAAGTTGAACTCCTCCTACAACACTGCACAACTCACTGGTGGCTGTCGTTATTCCTTAAATACAATGGGACATACTGAGATGAGTGTGTCACTTTGATGTCAGTGACAATATTTTGTATGTCATGCCTATTAACCTCCTGCGCAAACCTAAGCAGAGGGAACGCAGACGCACAACGCAAGTCTCAAACATAACCGGCAAGAAGTTCTAAGTTGGGAGAGAGGGGAAGCAGCTATATAGGGGAGGGCGCTCTCCCACGCGCACGACTCAGACCTGCTCTAAAGCGTCTAAGTCAAATCAGACCTGTCCTCTACTGAAAAAAGTGCGCAGTCACAATGCCAAGGCGCCCTTAGTGTAGCAATGCAGCAAGAAGAAGCTTAATTTCAGAGCACAACGGACATCGATCAATCAAAAAAGCTCTAGGCATAGTTTACCGCGTGATTAATGGCATATAAAAAGGACAACTCACCTCAAGGTTTTGCAATATCAGCCGACCGCGCGCCCTCCCTACTTGGTATCCAAATTATCCGGTCCCCTTTCCCTGGGCAATATTACGTTCCCGTCAATCCTCAGTCTTTTTAGGGAAGTATTTTTATTCGCTAGGATTTAAATAATTCCGTTTGGATTAATTTGGCTCCCAATTGCCAACAAGCGCGCTTTCGAACTGCTTGACGGTCCACAGTAGACCATGCAAGAAACAGAAAGAGAGAGAGGGTGAGAGAGAGAGAGAGAGAGAGAGAGAGAGAGAGGGGGGGGGGGGGGGCTTGTGGATAACGAATAGGGGTAAAAAAAAAGCGGTGCGCGTCTATTTTCGAACGAGCCCTTGGTGAGTCGGGCAATCTTTGACCGAGGAATACAGGAGCGCGCGCCGGGGTCTAGGGTCAACTGCCGACTACCACCATGAGGGAATCCCCTGGGTTTGACTAATGCGGTCTTGAGACCCAACGTTATACTACATTTCAATACCCGTTGGCCTGTAGACTGTTCTTTCAACTATTTGGCGTCATGTACTTCCCATATCTCGACGGTAGGTCTTCACTCAAGATGCAAGTCGCTTTACTGGCCACGCATAACCGTGAAAGCTGCTTACAAAAGAAACACACAAAAGTTAATCCTGTTATTAAATAACAACATTTTTGTTTAGGTGCCTGCCTTTTGGTCAGTGTTGCTATGAGCTAAATACAGTGTGGTGAGTTCAGGCTAAAAGAACAACTGCCACTCGTTGCACCCCTCCTTTCGAACAGCTGTGATTCTCATGGTTTCAACATAGAGCTATGGAGTCAGTCCTTATTCAAATGGGCCACTAGGAGGCGACAAAACAAGTCGACTTGGACAACAGACCACCTAAAAAGCACCCAAGCTCAAACTGGAGCCTATCGGGGCGTAATGTGGATTTAAGGGCTTTATGCATGTGCATCGTCCCCTGGGATTTCCTTTTTTATTCGAACGCCCAAAAAAACTTTAACACGTTTTTTTTTAATACATAAGTGTTTTGATTAGCCAGTAATTTTCCAATCGAATCAACCTATTCTTTTCCAAGCATTAAGCAAACTTTAAAAACTCTA
Organism: Galaxias olidus; assembly: GCA_026901105.3. NCBI lineage: Eukaryota > Metazoa > Chordata > Actinopteri > Galaxiiformes > Galaxiidae > Galaxias > Galaxias olidus. The sequence continues at coordinate 36,914 of JAPMUY010009422.1, forward strand.
TATAGATGAAGAATTGATTCAAACCCCCTTTTATTTGAGGCAGGGATAAATACATAGCGTCTTCGTCACCATGCTGTGGACCCATGTGAGTGATGTGACTCAGATGTTGAGCCATTATTCACTGCATGTGCATGTCTTTCTATTATGGTTTCAGCGTAAAAGATAGGAAGACGTAGTCTGACATATAAAACCATACCCTTGCTGTTTTTTTATCGACTGTGCGCCCATTGCCGATAACATGTTCAAAGTTGTGGTATTTGGTCATCTCTGTCTCCCACTTTGAGTCCAGCACTCACACACTTTTATTTGCATATATTAAATACCAGCTATCAGGAATATATGAATGACTGAAAAGGTTGTTACGGAGCTATAACTAATTATTAATTAGAAATGCAAAAGGTTCACCTTCAATTGTAAGGTATTTACTAGGGTGTGAAGTCCATTATACATAGTAGATAGTTAGTGGTTTGTGTCTCTGGGTGTTTTGGTATAGTGGTTGTCTGTGTAGAGGCCGGTCCATATTTTCCGCATCCTTTGACCAGATTTTATTTAACAGCGATTTGAACATTTGTGATGTCATGGTTTGTTTGTAGTATTTTTGTAATAGACATGATACAGGCAAACATGCTTCTCTGTTTTGGGTAAAAATGGCTTATTAATGGTGAATAATGTGAAAGGCTGATCTACAAATCAGTAGAATGGACATGCACTTTGTATATATTCTAACAAAAGTACCCTGAACACTTCTCTATTATTATGGATTACAGTATTTCAAAGCCAAGAGCAGGATAAAGGCTCTTCAACATGTGGCTGTACACCTGTGGTTAGAAGCTAGCCATTTCCACTAACACTGAGGCACGTGGCTCGGGGTTGCCACCTATTGGCGGCAGTCAATATGACAGGTGTAACATGGCGAATATTGCAGCAACAGGTGTAATATTACCAAAATGTTGCTCTTCAATACACACCTTCCAGCATTGAATAAAACAATTAAGAAAAAAAAGTTGCTTTTATTAGAAAAAGTATAGAAACTTTATATGATCTATATATAATCTATATATGCTTAGCAAATCTTTTGGAAGTTAAGGAAAATTTAGTGTTTTGTGACCCGGGAGACTGCTCCTGGAGACAATTTGTCGTTTGTTTCTCTCTCCCTCTTTGCGCCCTCTTGTCTAGATTCCCACCGGTAGGAGGAGAGCCATCATCACTACACTGATGTAGAGACGGGAGCACACAAATCCTTCAGCCCTGCTCCTGAGGCAGGAGCCCACGTTGCCCACTCTGTCCACAGCCACCAGCTCTACAACCGGTGAACAGCAGGAGGCGCTGTAGGACACCAACGTCACGCTCTCTCCGTTGGCGCCCACGCTCGTGCTGGTGTTGAAGACGCCGTTGCCACGGTAAAGCGTGATGCTCTCGATGCCCGTCCCGTTGCCGTCAGTCAGGTTAGCATAGAGCTGGTAGTGGGACAGGCTGCAGTTACCTGTACAGGTACCAGACACACTGATCCCTTGACACACTGGAGGATCCACATCATTGATCTGGAGAACAGACAGGGGATCGAAGAACACGATAAGGAAAATATATCAACATTAAAGTTTAAAAAAAAGTTACTTTCATTGACTAATAAAAACAAAAATATTATTTTTATAAGATCATATTTATATAATATCTCTTAATTAAACAAAAAATATTATGCATAAATGTTTCATGTACTGTGTGTTTTTGGAAGAAATGGTAAATATCACACACTTTTGATAAATGATAAGACTAATACTGAAGTTGTCTCACTGTATTCACAATGGAGAGTCTCAGGACGGCGTAGTTGGTGTCTGTGGCTCCGGGGGCCTCGGCCTCAATGGTCAGAGTGACATCACTTCCTGAGGCGGTGCCAGCGGGGGCTGTCAGGGTCACTGTACTGTTAGCCACGCCCCCACTGACCAGGAGCAGGCTGGAGGGGGAGGGGGAGGCAAAGCCGCGGTCGTTGGAGGCTCGGATGGTGAAGGTGCCTCCTGTTCCGCTGGTTGCCACGGTGAAGGGGACAGAGAATGGAGTTCCTGGTTCTAGAAAGCCGTTGGAATTAGCCTGCAGACCACAGAGGAGACTCACATATTAGACTTTGAACCTGTGAACCACAAGAGTATATGCTGTTTTTGTACATTGTATATTTGTTCAAATCTCACCTGGGAACACCACCCTTTAGCAAGGCACTTAAGCCTAAATTGCTGTAAAGGAGACTGTCCCTGTAATCCCATTGTAAGTGGCTTTAGATCAAATGTCTGCTAAATGAATAAATGTATTTATAGAATAATACAAATAAAAAATAAAAAGTTTTTCTTTAAAAAAATGTATCTTACATTTAAACATCTAAAAACTTCAAATAGCCGCTCTGGAGCTTCCCCTTCCCCCAAGATACCCAAAGTTTGAACATTGTCTCCTGGTCATGCTCTCACGGTACTGTACTCAGTCAGTGTGATGCTGGTGGAAGTATCTGTCAATCAACCCTGTATAAATAAATACTCTGATCTTACTGTAGGCCTACTATACTCACAGTCAGTGTGATGCTGGTGGAGGTATCTGTCAATCAACCCTGTATAAATAAATACTCTGACCTTACTGTAGGCCTACTATACTCACAGTCAGTGTGATGCTGGTGGAGGTATGTGTCAATCAACCCTGTATAAATAAATACTCTAACCTTACTGTAGGCCTACTATACTCACAGTCAGTGTGATGCTGGTGGAGGTATGTGTCAATCAACCCTGTATAAATAAATACTCTGACCTTGCTGTAGGCCTACTATACTCACAGTCAGTGTGAGGCATCTGTCAATCAACCCTGTATAAATAAATACTCTGATCTTACTGTAGGCCTACTATACTCACAGTCAGTGTGATGCTGGTGGAGGTATCTGTCAGTCAATCCTGTATAAATAAATACTCTGACCTTACTGTAGGCCTACTATACTCACAGTCAGTGTGATGCTGGTGGAGGTATCTGTCAATCAACCCTGTATAAATAAATACTCTAACCTTACTGTAGGCCTACTATACTCACAGTCAGTGTAATGCTGGTGGAGGTATCTGTCAATCAACCCAGTATAAATAAATACTCTTACCATACTGTAGGCCTACTGTACTCACAGTCAGTGTGATGCTGGAGGCTCTGAGACTGGTGGAGGTCTGTCTCTGGAAGACTCCTGCTGCAGCTCTGGAGGAAGTGGTGGTGCTCTCCTCTCCCCGCAGACGCACCACAAAGTTCCCCTGCGGGATTCTGTCTAGACGCACTAGGAGGTCTCCTCCCTGTGGCTCCAAAGTGCCACTGACCTCCCCTGACCCTGAGATGTCCACCAGAGCCACCTCCGTCACCGTCACCGAGTCACTTCCTGTTACCGTCACCAGTAACGTACCGTTACCGCCTGTTGGCAGGGCAACGCAGCATTATAGCGGGAGTAATCCATGCAATCAACAGTGTTGGGTGGTTGTAATCTGATTACTTGAATTAGGAACTCAATATAATCAAATTAATAATAATATATTGTCTCTGATGCAATACAGAGTCATTTTCCCAACTCGTTTGACACGCTGCTGTTTGATTGCAAAACGCTAAATGATGATACTATGTGTAAAATACAACATTGGTGTATGATGAAAAACAGTATTGCTTTAAATGTGACTTTTTTTTGCACACTCTTCTGCTTTCACATTGAATATATTAAGACTGATGGGGAATAACGACCGCCATGTTATTCTATATTTCACCTGCAGGTGTCACCAAAAACTTCATCATCAGTCACTTTTAACGTGTGTAGTTCAATCATCTGTCTCACCAGCTCCCAGACGAGTCTCCAGAACGGAAAACCCAAGAGTCTCTTCCTTCACAAAGTCAAACAGGAAGTCAACGGCACTCTGACCTGGAAGTGGAAAAGTACATAAAAGGAAAACAGGAAGTGAATATTTAATTTATCTTCAGTTTATCTTGAAACTACATCAGTACATATTTATGTTTCCTTACAGAGACTTAGCAGCTTGTATACTCTGCGGCTGAGCAGTAGATCTAAAAAGGTATTTAAGACGAGGGACGTCCTACGCATGTCTTAACTTCCTGATTGACTAATAGTAGAAATTATGTCTGTGTCTCCAGAGCAGCTGCTTTGAGAAACATCAACCAATAGATACATAATTTGTGGACTGGGTCCATTCTCTGACAAGATCAACACTGTAGAGATTGAAGCACCTGTCCAGGTAAAGTGAGTGACTGGGATCTAAACCACCTGAACTCTTCTCACTCCGTGTACCTCTCACCTATGACCTTCAGGGTGTAGGGATGGGTCGACGCTATGCTGACCCCCCAGAATCCTACTTGTTTGCTGAGTCGTACAGCCTGTAAGTTCCCCACGGTTTGGAGCGTCCCCAGAGATCCAGTGACATCAGCGCTACTCTGGGAAACACCTGGAGCATATAGGAGGGTGCCATGGCAACAGGTGTTTAAATGCACCTTAGATTAGAGTACAGTCCGTCGTTAAAAACAAATAAAAGATGAGGAACACAGCTTGGTTCACTTATTCAGGATTCTAGAATAGAAAATTAAGCTTAACGTTTAAACATGTTTTATTGCTTTAAGTGTATTTTTAAACTGAAACATGGACTGAGCTGAGATTAGTCGTATGATATTTTATAACACAAGTCAAACTAATAGAAGTTCCCCACCTGAGGGACTGGATAGCGTGAAGGACAGGACACTTCCTGTGATGTAGATGGTAGGGTTGCTCACAGACTGGTCAACAGAGAAGGAGAAACGATCATCTACCCCTGGACTCGTCTTGACCACCTGCAGGAGAGTCACCTGACACAGAGAGAGAGAGAGAGGGAGCGGGAGAGAGAGAAATACAACACAAAAACAGTATGCGAAAACCTAGCAAAAAACTATAGGTGTTTCTTTTTACTCACATATTTCTTTAACTGAAAGTTGATAAAAAAAATGCTTTGGATCCAAGCAAGGAAGATAAAAAGAAAGAAAGAAAAGTGAGAGAATACATTAAACTTAAACAGGCCAGTGTTGTACGCACTGGCTAATAAGTATAGATGGTAAATGGACTGCATTTATATAGCGCTTTTCAACCAGAATGGAACAAAGCGCTTCACAATGTTGCCTCTCATTCACCCATTCACTCACACACACAGATGATGGCAGAGCTGCCATGCAAGGCGCTCACCTCTACATTGGGAGAACCTCAGGGTTCAGTGTCTTGCTCAAGGACACTTCGACACATGAACAGAAAGAGCTGTGGATAGAACCGCCAACCCTGGGATCAGTGGACAACCCACTCTACCTCCTGAGCCACAGCCACCCAGGTGGATCCCCCCACAGGGCTTATTCTGTCCTAAATGTGTTACAGATACTAAATACTTCAGCCTGCGAGGTATTCAAATGTTATATTTTTTCCAAAAATGCATCTTTTACTAAGTATATGTTTCTTGTTTTCCATCATTGTTGTCATTGTGTTGGTTACCAGGGAGGAGCGGGAGGCATCCGTGATGATGCTGGTAGCACCAGGCAGCTCTGTCTTAGTGACCTCAATGACCTGGCCTCCTGAGTTCTGAGCTAGCTCTCTGTACAGCGCAAAGTCAGAATCTGTGTTCGTACTTCGCGGGCGATTGTTGTTTTTGTTGATCCGGCTCGTTCCCAGCACACTGGTCAGCTGCACAAAGTTCACCTGTAGGAAATAGAGAAAGAAATATGGAGAAATCAACAGCTCAACCTTTTAAGCCCAATTCATCTGTGAAAATTAAGTTTCCAATAGAATATTGTCCTATTTTCTATTTTCTAGCGTTTGGAATATTAGCCCGGTATTGAACTCACCACAGTCTTGCTTCGTTCTATCAGTGCTTTCACCGCGCCCATCATGGAAGTGTCCTTAGCCGGTGTGTCGGTGAAGAAGAAGACGTCTGAACCGGGAGGTGCCGCTGCTAGTGCCGACTACAAAACAAGCTCATTGTTAAGCTCCTCAATATCATTATTATTATTATGACTATAAGCGTTTTTCAATGTGGTTTACAACACATGCCATTCAAAATACAGCACACACCAGGGCATGAACTATATCACGCTACTATCTTTTGAAATGTTTTAAACGCTTATATGTGTTCTTTTAGAAACGTACTATTTGGGGATAATCAATGTAAAGGGCTCTCTGCTATCTCTATTATCTCTCTGTATATGAAAACAAAATGGAGTCCGTGTTTTCCCAGACCTCATACTGTACATGGAACGGTTGTCATACCTGCAATCCCGACAAACTAAATTTTTGAACGTCTCCTCCTGCTGAATGCAGAGCATGAATCTGAGCCCTGAAGACTTCTGGGTCTGTAGTCCTCTTCACAGGAACATGGGCTAGAACAGGGGAATTGGAAACCGACTTTAAACTACAAATCAGTCCTTCTCTCTTGTGTCCTACACAATACAACATCCACCATCCAACCAGGATTCCAAGCCACTTATGAAACAATCCTTTTGTAAAATCCGCATCCCCCAGAAACAATTTGTGTGTCTCCTCCGCAATCATTTTTTATTGCTCTAAAAATAGTTGTTAATAACTTAGATGTCAAGTGTCCCAGTCCACAAAGGCTGGCTACGGTATCAGGCCCGCATTCCATTCTCAGTGATGTCTCCTTGCCTGGGTCATTGACGAAGGGGACCAGGATGAAGAGAGAGGGCTGGTCGTTCGTTCCTGTTGTTTTATCGATTATGGAGGACATCAAGGTTTTATACGCAGCGATGTCTGTTACGCTTGACGTGGTGTCAATCACAAAACACAACGCCTTGTTAGATCCTCTACATATCCCCATCAGTCTGGAAAAATAGAGCAAGAGAGAAAGAGAGAGAGAGAGGCAGACACAGAGAGAGAGAAACAGAGAGACAGAGATAAAGACAGCAAGAGAGAAAGAGAGAGAGAGAGAGAGAGGCAGACGGAGAGAGAGAGAGAAAGAGATAGAAAGAGAGAGAGAGAGGAATAGGGAGGATTTTTCAGTCCGCAGACTCAAATGTAATAAAAAATAAAGCGATCACGATCTAACAAAGTTTTGTGTTGTGTCTTCCTCACTGAAGGAAGGCACTGTCCCCCACTGCTCTCCGGATGTCCTCCATCAGTTCTCCAGTTGCTGCCATAGCAACAGCAGCGGCCTGGAGGTGCAGGAACCCATGATCGGCAGTCAGAGTATCCTTGTTGATCCCTCCCGTTGGTTTGATGTCTCTAGACAAGTCCAGGACACCTCCGTGGCTGCATTTACCTGGAACAGAATGAAACGTTTTCCCAGTTTCTCTCTGTCTTATTTCATCTCCCTTTTCAGTGAATTCCTAAACAGAGATTAGTGTACGTATATAGAGATCGTCTACACAGAGATAGTCTATTCAGAGATTAGTGTATACAGAGATTGTCTATACAGAGATAGTCTATTCAGAAATTAGTGTATTCAGATATAATCTATATAGAGATTAGTGTATTCAGACATAATCTATATAGAGATTAGTGTATTCAGAGATCGTCTATACAGAGATAATCTATATAAAGATTAGTGTATTCAGAGATTGTGTAAACAGAGATAATCTATATAGAAATTAGTGTGGTCAGAGATTGCCTATACAGAGATCATCTATATAGAGATAAGCGTATTCACAGATCATAGATACAGAGATAGTCTATACAGAGATTTGTCATCTCCAACATACACCCATTATACGTTTTGCTCACTGCGTTCAGTCGGCTAAAATGGGCGTTTCCTGATTGCAAATGGGCTCTAGTCTGCGTTTACATCACATGCTCAGTGACGCCTCCTGCTTTAAAATCCTCCAGTGTCTCCCCTGGCAGCAGTGCTTGGAGATGAGGTACAACTTTGTAGCAGCGGTGCTTATCAGTCATGCATTGTAGGGGAAACACTGCTGTAAGTAGAGTGTGATAGAGAGAGATGTACGTATGCATTAACCACACACACACACACACACACACACACACACACACACACACACACACACACACACACACACACACACACTGCTCTCTTAATGTACATCATGCCGCTGACCTGCAGGTTTCTTGTGGGATGTCGGTAAGAGACTGAAGTATCCTGTAGTCAAGATCCCCTCTTTTAAGATATCTTCTAGAATGTTGTTGGTACAATCATCCTCAATGCAATTACGACATGTTGCCCGTCCTTTCTCTGGAAATGTGTAAACAGTATATATATATGTATATACATATACATATATACATATATATATATATTTATATACATATATATATATATATATATATATATATATATATATATTTTTTTTTTTTTTACTTATTCAGGCACTTATGGGTCTGTTTCCCTTACTTTTAATTACATTTGGATGCAGTTAGATTACAGTTTGTACACTTTCTCTTTCAGTATCATCAATGCTATATTTCTATCCAAACACACATACAAACATACCTGCAGTCTTGCCAATACTACTACCGGGTTTGATTAGGTTGGTGTTAGGAACTCTGTTGCCCAGTTCTATCCAGTTACTGTGACTGTAGAAATCCTTCAAGTCAAGAAAACAGGGAAAAACAAAGCATACGTTTTCTTGAATAAATTACGGTAATTAAACAAAGTAATAGTATTTAGTTTTATTTCACACCAGGTATGATGAATGACCTGTAGGGTGTGTAGAATTGGCCCCAGGGCTAGTCTGGCTGCGGCAAAGTTCTTCTGCTTGATGCTCGCCTTGACAGCAGAGAGGCTGTCTGTAATGAGTTTCTTTGCCTCGTCAAATGTCTCGCTGTCAAAGTGGTAATTTGCATCGGTCACATGGCGGATGTCAGTGGCAATGTTTGAGAGTTTGAAGCCTGTTGTTATGACACTGAGGGGCTTGGCAGATATTGGAGAAGAGCAGGCTGCAGCAACATTCTCAGCAGTGAGGGCTCCAGACTGCACACACACACACACACACACACACACACACACACACACACACACACACACACACACACACACACACACACACACACACACACACACACACACACACACACCCCCACACACACATGCACACGCACACACAGAAACAGACAAAAAAACAATCAGTTATTTTTATGGAGGTTAGTCAAAGTTAAAATGGTCAAGAAGTGAGATTAGCAATTGAATACATACTTTATCATGTTGTTATCATAATTTTTATATGGTTATGTTTCTTATGATTATTTTTTTAAGAAGTAGTAGCTACACTAAAAGAACAAGACAAAGAATAAAAATAAGATGAAGAATCGTTTTTAAAGGATTCAAAATAATAATAATAATAATAATAATAATAATAATAATAATAATACTGATAATAATAATAATAATAATAATAATAATAATAATAATAATAATACATATTTATTATGTAATAATAATAATAACACCGATGATAGTAGTAATAATAATAATAATAGTAATAGTAATAATAGTAATATAATAATAGTAATAATAATAATAATAATAATAATACTGATGATAATAATAATAATAATAATAATAATAATAATACTGATGATAATAATAATAATAACAATAATAATAGTAATAATAATAATAATAATAATAATAATACATATTTATTATGTAATAAAAATAATAACACAGATGATAGTAATAATAATAATAATAATTGTAATAATAATAATAATTATACTGATGATAGTAGTAATAATAATAATAATAATAATAGTAATGATAATAATATTAATACTGATGATAATAATAATAATAATAATAATAGTAATAATACTTATGATAATAATAATAATAATAATAGTAATAATAACAATAATAATAATACTGATGATAATAATAATAATAATAATAATAGTAATAATAATAATAGTAATAATAAAAATAATATATATTTACTTGTGAAGCACTTTTTTTAACCAAGTTAAACACGTTGAGAAATGACCTGTTATTAAACAAAACAAGAACACTCTTTTGTACTTCACATTCACCTCTCACATTTGAGAAAAGCTGTGTTTGATTCTTACCGGTGCAGTGAAGTCTCTGCCCTCAGAGAGAGCCACATCTCTGCAGACCAGCAGGATAGAGCTGAGGAGGGCCCTCTCAGTGATCTCCTGGTGGCAGAGAGATTTTCCATTAGCCTGGATACTGAAGCCCAGAGCTCCAGAGGCCAGGAGCAGCAGAGAGATGGCAGACAGGTCTGAACGCAGCATCACCAGTTGTGGAAGAAAACAGAGTCTACAGGTTCTTTTAGTATGTTCAGGTTGTAAGAATGTATTCAGAACAAATCGTAATACAAGCACTGACAAAGGATATATAACTCGTTTGTCAATAGACCCTCCAATCCCAACCACTACCTAAGATAGAGTCCTGTCCAAGGACTTTCACTGAAAACTTACACCCAGGCAACAACATGTTCCTGGCGTAATACAAACACATGATAGTGCAGAAGGAATTGAGTGAAACAATCATATTTCAGCTCTTACCAACTGACCGGACATGGTGGTGTACTGGTGTGCTTAGAAGATGATTATGTCAGTATATAACTAATGTGGCAATCACTAAACAAAAAGTATGCAAGTCATAATATGGAAACGTGATCTTTTCAACAATCCACCCTTTTTGTCATATAAACAAAGTGATCATCATGACAGCATTAAAAAGGTACTTAATATTTATTTAGGTAACTTAATATTTATTAACAAATGAGCCATACCATAAGAACATAAAACATATTTTAGGAGGCCAAAGGACAGAACAGAAGATACATTTTCATATTGCTGAACCTTACAGATGTAGATGATAAAAACAATACAACCCAAATCTATTTCATCTTTCTGGAAATTATAGAGAAATGCTTTAAACTAAACTCATTTAGTCGATTAAAATCATATTATATTTAGTTGACTAAAACTAAACTAAAACTAAAACAATTTCAGATTACTAAAACGTAACACTAAAACTAAATGACATTTTAGTCAAAAGACTATGAATGTAATAAGGCTGAATCTGAATTTTCTGTCAAAATGAACACGGTTGGAAACACCCTGTAAGTGTCCTCCATCAGACAGGAACACGATGGTCCCAGATTGTCTCTAATCCTTTGTGTCTAGGCCTTTGCTCGATGGTATCTGTAGCAGTATCTGAGTGTGTGTGTGTGTGTGTGTGTGTGTGTCTGGAGCAATATCTGAGTATGTGTGTGTGACTCTCGATCAATATCTGAGTGTGTGTGTGTGTGTGTGTGTGTGTGTGTGTGTGTGTGTGTGTGTGTGTGTGTGTGTGTGTCTGGAGCAATATCTGAGTATGTGTGTGTGACTCTAGATCAATATCTGAGTATGTGTGTGTGTGTGTGTGTGTGTGTGTCTATATCTGGAGCAATATCTGAGTTGTGTGTGTGTGTGTGTGTGTGTGTGTGTGTGTGTGTGTGTGTGTGTGTGTGTGTGTATCTGGAGCAGTATCTGAGTGTGTGTGTTTGACTCTGTGATTGTGCTTAGGTCACACTGAGCTTGAATAAAATGTCATGGGGTGGGGGGCAGCTTTGTGGACTGTCAAGTGGAGTTGGGCAAGTGCGTTGTGTATCATGCCAAGGAAAGTAAAAGTTTGGGTATGTGTGTGAGTGTGTGTGTGTGTATGTGTGTGTGTATAAGCACTGTCGCTAGTTGTAAATAAAATCATCTATTACGATAACTTGTTTGATTCTAATTTCATCCAAAATATTATATGTTAAAGTATGTTAAAGTTACTATTTAATTGTTACTACGTAAATTGACGGAGAATGTAGCTTATGTCCTTGTAATCCTCCGGGGATCTGTGTGATTGTGAACAGGGACAACTGGTGTCACTTAAATAACCTCTGAAAACTGAAAATGATGCAAACCGTAAACTCTTTCCTTGTTGGACCCGTTGCACCATTATGAAAACAATGCTGCTACATCTGTAGAACTACACGGAGCATTTGACAGCACAGATTTTTTTAATTTTTTTTTTATTTAACTCTACTTTTCTTTTTGCTCTAGAAATCCGTGGTGGTTTGTTTTTAAAAATGAAACTAGTTTTGAATTAATTTTGTTTTATGCATACCGTATTTTACTTGCCATAAATTTCAGCTACCTATTGTTATTGTTGTATGCTGTAGAAGTCCTACGTGACTATGAAGCTAAAGTAATTCATAGTGCGTATAATACTGTTTAATAAAATACCGCAGTCCGCAGGTTTTATAAAATACAGTACTGTGCAAAAGTTTTTGGCAGGTGTGATGTCTTTAAAGTTAGAAAAAGAAATACATAAAAGGATAAATCTTAATTTTTTTTTTTTTTTATCAATTCATAAAATACAAAGTGAGGGAAAAGCAAATCTGTATCAAATCAATATTTGGTATGACCACTCTTTGCCTTCAAAACAGCATCCCCTGCCTAAAACTTATGCACAATACTGTATATTGAGGAGTTTGTAAAAATTGTTAAATAATTTTTGGGGCATTGTTCAAAATAAAATAAATGAAAAGGATTGTCAGACTCAGAGACTCTGAATACTACAGACAGGAGCAAGAGCAGACGTAGCACAGTTCAAACTGTTGAATGTTCAGAGCAGAACAGATGCAATCAAATTCCGTTGATGTGGGTACATTTGATGCACACAGCAGGTGTGTGTCGATGCTAAAACAGGTATATGACCTTTTTTCATGTGGTTGAGTGATGTATATTTCAAAATAAATACACTGTGGTAGAGATGGAAGCATGTGGCTGAAGGACGCCACCTTGTGGCTGTGGTCGGTATGAAATCAACAGGTGTAATACAGGGATAATTGCAGAAAACGATGTAATATTACTAAAATGTCCCTCTTCAATTTACGAACAGAAATAAAAAGTGTAAAAAATTATGAAAACAATGTATGATCTATGTAATCTATATATATATATATTTAATCTTGGAAGTTAAGGAAAATTTGGTGTCTTGTGAGTAATACAAAAACGGCTCCTGGAGACAATTTGTCGTTTGTTTCTCCCTCGCTCTTTGCGCCCTCTTGTCTAGATTCCCACCGGTAGGAGGAGAGCCATCATCACTACACTGATGTACAGACGGGAGCACACAAATCCTTCAGCCCTGCTCGTGAGGCAGGAGCCCACGTTACCCACTCTGTCCACAGCCACCAGCTCTACAACCGGTGAACAGCAGGAGGCGCTGTAGGACACCAACGTTACGTTCTCTCCGTTGGCGCCCCGTCAGTGATGACGCTGGTAGCTTTGGGAAGCTGTCTTAGTGACCTGAATGGCCTGTCCTCCTGAGCTCTGAGCCAGCTCTTTGTACAGATCAGTGTCCGACACAATCATCCTTCTCAACCGGCCGTTGTTGCTTCGTCTCCCCCTACGGCGACGAGCTCCTAAATTTCCTGTCAGCATGAAGGTAACCTGGAGATTGTTGAATTACAAAATGTGGGGGATAGCTCTGTTTTTTATTTTTATTTATTTTTGTAATTTTTTTTTCATGCTTTATCGAAGTAGTATAAATATGCAACATCACTAGGTTTGAATGTGAACCACTAAATGACATTGCAAACATATGGGGTGTCAAATGTATAAAAAAGTGTTAACATTTTAATGTGTATTTTTTCCTATATTTATTTTAAACGTAATTATTTTCAGCTTTTATTTAAATGTATTTAAAGATTTTTTTTCTTTACCCGCAAAACTTAATTAGTTTAATAAATGTTTAAATTTATAGTTTCAGATACAATTAATAAATCTCAAAACATTTATATTTTTAAATCCGACTTGTGAAATACATCTAAGAAAATAAATCTTTTTTTAACACTTTGCGATTTGAGATTTAGCAAAAAGTAAATACACAGTTTTCAATTAAGTATTTATTTAAAATCAAGATCTATCTGAAAAGCACATAAATGTGGCATTTGTGAATTTAAATCAATAAAAATAATAAGAATACTTAAAAATCTGATTCAGCAGTATGTACCGTAGATTTGGTGCGTTCTATCAGTGCTTTCACTGTGCCTGACAGGTGGGTGTCTTTAGCTGGAGCGTCGGTGAAGAGGAAGATGTCTGAGCCTTGAGGTGCTGCTGTTAGAGCCAGCTAATAAACAACAATACAACAAAGCCAGTTAATAAACAACAATACAACAACAATATTCAACATCCTGTCAAGTGGAACATTACGTTTTGTCCTTCAGACACAATGTCTGGATTTGCTTCAACAGTATAGTTATACAAACGTTTCTATACAAATTGTGTGGTATATTACTATTAATGTTTTATACCTGCAATCCAGCAAAACTGAGTTCAGGAACGTCTTCTCCTCCATTTGCATCCAAAGCGTTGATCTGAGTTTTGAAGTAGTCTGAGTCTGTTGTTTTTATTAAAGGACCAAAATCTGGGTCAGAAAAATAAAAAACATACATTAGTATATATTGCATGCATACATACATTATGCTTAGTCATCTTAACATTATAAAAAAATATTTAACAATGATTTTTGTGAACCTCTCCGGGAACCATCACCTTATCGTGGTGGAGAGGTTTGTGTGTCCCTATGAACCTGGGGGCTGTGTTGTCTGGAACCTTGTGTTCCTGGTAGGGTCTCCCATGGCAAATTGGTCTCGGGCGAGGGGCCGGACTAAGAATGGTTCAAAAACCCTCATGGAAAAACCTATAAGAGAGGATGATACCCGGCCCGGAGGAAGCCCGGGGTCCCCTTCTGGAGCCAGGCCCAGGAGGAGGACCCGTCAGCGAGCGCTTGGTGGCCGGGCTTGCCACGGAGCCCGGCCGGGCATAGCCCGAAAAGCAACGTGGACAACAACAACATCTCTTCTTCTCCGTCCCGTGGGCTCACCACCCGCGGGAAAAACCAAGGGGGTCGGGTGCGCTGCCAGAAAGGTGGCAGTGAAGGCAGAGGTTTTCGACGGATCGGAACCGGGTGGCAGAGGCTGGCTTTGGGGACGTGGAACGTCACCTCTCTGGGAGGGAAGGAGCCGGAGCTTGTGCGGGAGGTGGAGCGCTACAAGCTGGATCTGGTGGGGCTTACCTCTACGCACAGCCTCGGCTCTGGAACCTCACTTCTGGATAGGGGTTGGACTCTATTCTTCTCCGGAGCTCCCCAGGGTGAGAGGCGCAAAGCTGGTGTGGGGATACTTACGAGTCCCCGGCTAAGTGCCTCTATGTTGGAGTTTACCCCAGTGGACGAGAGGGTCGCCTCCCTACGCCTGCGGGTCATGGGGGGAGTACTCTGACTGTTGTCTGTGCCTATGCACCGAACAGCAGTTCGGAGTATTCGGCCTTTTTGGAGACCCTGGATGGAGCCTTGTATGGGGCTCCTGAGGGGGACTCTGTAGTCTTGCTGGGGGACTTCAACGCACATGTGGGCAATGATGGAGACACCTGGAGAGGCGTGATTGGGAGGAACGGCCTCCCCAATCTGAACCCGAGTGGTGGCTTGTTATTGGACTTCTGTGCTAGTCATGGAATGGCCATAACGAACACCATGTTCGAACATAAGGATGCTCATAAGTGTACCTGGTACCAGAGCACCCTAGGCAGAAGGTCGATGATCGATTTTGTTATCGTATCATCGGACCTGAGGCCATATGTTTTGGACACTCGGGTGAAGAGGGGGGCAGAGCTGTCAACTGATCACCATCTGGTGGTGAGTTGGGTCAGGTGGCGGGGGAAGCCTCTGGACAGACCTGGTAAGCCCAAGCGTGTAGTGCGGGTGAACTGGGAACGTCTGGAGGAGTCCCTGGTCCTGGAGGCCTTCAACTCACACCTCCGGCGGGGCTTCTCTGGCATCCCTGTGGAGGCTGGGGGCATTGAACCGCAGTGGGCGATGTTCAAAGCCTCCATTGCTAAAGCTGCGTCTGAGAGTTGTGGTCTCAAAGTCTTAGGTGCCTCAAGGGGCGGTAACCCTCGAACATCCTGGTGGACACCGGTGGTCAGGGGAGCCGTCCGATTGAAGAAGGAGGCCTTCCGGGACATGCTGTCCCGGGCGACTCCGGAGGCAGTTGCAAGGTACCGACAGGCCCGAAGGACTGCAGCCTCGGCTGTGGCAGAAGCAAAGCAGCAGGTGTGGGAGGAGTTCGGAGAAACCATGGAGAAGGACTTTCGGCTGGCGCCAAAGCGGTTCTGGAAGACCATCCGACACCTCAGGAGGGGAAAGCAGGGAACCATTCAAGCTGTATACAGTAAGGATGGGACGTTGTTGACCTCAACTGACAAGGTGATTGGGAGGTGGAAGGAGCACTTTGAGGAACTCCTGAACCCGACAAACCCACCCTACATAGTAGAGACAGGGCTGGAGGATGATGGGGGATCAGCATCAATCTCCCTGGCGGAGGAGTAGGGAATGAGTCTTTACCCCAAGTGAAGGAGTTCAAGTATCTTGGGGTCTTGTTCTCGAGTGAGGGTAAAATGGAACGAGAGATGGGCCGGAGAATTGGAGCAGCGGGTGCGGTGTTGCAGTCGCTCTATCGCACCGTTGTGACGAAGAGAGAGCTGAGCCAGAAGGCAAAGCTCTCAATCTACCGGTCTATCTTCGTTCCTACTCTCACCTATGGTCATGAAGGGTGGGTCATGACCGAAAGAACGAGATCGCGGATACAAGCGGCGGAAATGAGTTTCCTCCGGAGGGTGGCTGGCATCTCCCTTAGGGATAGGGTGAGAAGTTCAGCCATTCGTGAGGGACTCGGAGTAGAGCCGCTGCTTCTTTGCGTAGAAAGGGGCCAGTTGAGGTGGTTCGGGCATTTAGTAAGGATGCCACCTGGCCGCCTCCCTAGGGAGGTGTTCCAGGCACGTCCAGCTGGGCGGAGGCCGCGGGGCAGACCTAGGACCAGGTGGAGGGATTATATCTCCACACTGGCCTGGGAACGCCTTGGAATCCCCCAGTCAGAGCTGGTTAATGTGGCCCGGGAAAGGGAAGTTTGGGATGCCCTGCTTGAACTGCTACCTCCGCGACCCGACCCCGGACAAAGCGGATGACGATGATGATGATGATGATGATGATGATGATGATTTTTGTGAAATAGGCTTACAGCCATGGTTGCTAAGCTAGGCTACATGTACCTACCTACCTAAATAATGGGTTAACAGACTTTGAAAGGAAATGTAAGAAATGAATCTAAATGTTGTTAGTTACCTGAGCATAAACAAATAGTGGATCCCTTTTCCTTTATTTTCATAGTATGTTTTTTTCTGAAACCATGCCAACAGAATAAGGAACTAAAACTGATTAAATGCTTCTGTATGGAATTATTTATGGGTATAAAAACTAAATAGGAAGACAAAGAGTCATTGTTTTCATATATTCTGTGAAAAATGTGGCCACAAAGTTTTGGGTCAGTTCTCTCGGTCTTTTTTAATTATATCACCCAGTCACCCAGTAGAGCATAATTAGATGATGTTCATCAATAGTTAAATTGCTACTGCTGACCCTGCCTCTCCTCCTTGTCCAAAGAACATGTCCACCATTTTAGGTGTTCCATTCCCTAACTGCCACAATGCCAGGTGTGTTCGTTCCCCTTCGTTCTATTTCCTATGGGTGTATTATGTCTCTGGTTGGACAGAACGGTGTTCTACCTCGGTCACTGAAAGGCACCAGGATGTAGAGAGAGGGTTCTTCTGGTGTTCCTCTCCTACTGTCAACGAGGGAGGTGGTGAAACTCTTCACGGCGGTGATGTCGTCACTCATACTCCCCGTGGTGTCGATCACAAAACACAGCGCCTTGGACACTCTGGAGATCCCCATCAGCCTGATGGAAGGAGGGAGAGAGAGACCAAGAGGGGGAAGGAAAGAGAGATGGAGAGGGGGAAGGAAAGAGAGGCGGAGAAATGTCGTGGGGAGTGGGGGAGGGGAGAGAGAGAGAGAGATGAAAGATGAGGGGAGGGGTGACCTTGATTCCATCCATCCATCTATTTTCCGCCGCTTATCCGGGGCCGGGTCGCGGTGGCAGCATGCTCAGCAGGGTAGTCCAGACGTCCCTATCCCCAGCAACGCTTTCCAGCTCCTCCTGGAGGATCCCGAGGCGTTCCCAGGCCAGAAGAGATATATAATCTCTTCAGCGTGTTCTGGGTTTACCCCGGGGACTCCTACCAGTAGGGCGTGCCTGGAAAACCTCCAACGGGAGGCGCCCAGGAGGCATCCTAATCAGATGCCCGAACCACCTCATCTGGCTCCTTTCGACACGACGGAGCAGCGGCTCTACTCCGAGCTCCCTCCGGGTGACCGAGCTCTTTACCCTATCCCTAAGACTGAGCCCAGCCTCCCCACGGAGGAAACACATTTCAGCCGCTTGTACTGGCGACCTTATTCTTTCGGTCACTACCCAAAGCTCATGACCATAGGTGAGGGTTGGAACGTAGACTGACTGGTAAATTACGAGTTTCGCCTTTCGGCTCAGCTCCTTCTTCACCACGACGGTCTGGTACAACGCCCGCATTACTGCTGATGCTCCACCAATCCGCCTGTCAATCTCACGCTCCATTTTTCCCTCACTCGTGAACAAGAATCTGAGACACTTGAACTCCCTCGCTTGGGGCAGCAACTCACTCCCAACCCGGAGAGAGCACTCCACCGTTTTCCAGCAGAGAACCATGGCCTCAGACTTGGAGGTGCTGACTCTCATCCCGACCGCTTCACACTCAACTGCAAACCATTCCAGTGCATGCTGAAGGCTACAGTCATAGTTCTGCTGGGGGACCTTGATTCAACTTCTTATCTGAATGTTATACTTTTTTTTTAAGGCAGTTCAACAGCAATCCAATACACCCCAAATACACCTGAATATTTAGAATGGTTTAGAAGCCATTTTGTCTCATGGTGGTAAATTGCCACGCCACAAGAGAGATCATGAGAAAAAAAGCAGAAAAGAAGGAAAGTTAGAGAAAAAGAGGAAAAGAGAGGAGGGATTCCAGCCATACCACAACAACAAAGTCCCTCCCACACACACACACACACACACACACACACACACACACACACACACACACACACACACACACACACACACACACACACGCACAGCACACATTCACACACACATACACTCACACACACACATACACTCACACACAAACACTCACACACAGCACACTTGCACACACATACACACACACACACACACACACATACACTCACACACATACACTCACACACATACACTCACACACATACACTCACACACAGCACACTTACACACACACACACACACACACACACACACACACACACACACGCATGCACACACGCATGCACACACACTCACTCACACACACACACACACACACACACACACACATGCATGCACAAGCACTCACGCTCACATACACACACACCCACGCACACACACCCATACACTTACACACAGCACACTCACACACACATACACACACATGCATGCACACACACCCACACATGCACAAACACACACACACATCCGAAGCGTACTTACACACAAGCACACACACACATAGAAATATCTGACATTTAACCTCTGTAACATAATTTTCTCATACTCACTGAAAGCTACCCTCAAAGTAACTAGTCTGGCTATTTAAATATACTTTACTGTGTATGTATATATATATATATATATATATATATATATATATATATATATATATATATATATATATATATATATATATATATATATATATACACAGTATATATACGTATATAATACATGTTCCTTACCTCAGGAAGTATATATATATATATACACAGTATATATACGTATATAATACATGTTCCTTACCTCAGGAAGTCGGCGTCTCCTGCGGCCCCCCTGATGTCCTCCAGCAGTTCTCTGGTCGCTGCCACAGCCACACCAGCAGCTTGGAGGTGGAGGAAGCCATGGCTGGAATCCAAAGTGTCCTTGTTGATACCTCCCGTTGGCGCCATCCTTCTGGAAAAGTCAAAGATTCCTCCATGGCTGCATTTACCTGTTCAGGAGGAGTACAGGAGATTTTGCTTACATTTCAAGTAAAAACAATGTTTTATTACACTTGTTGTTGTGTCATTTTCCCTTTAATCTCTGGTGGTGATAATCTCTCTAAGTGTAGAAGATGGGGCAGAGGCTGGACTGGTCACTTAGAATCCCCACATAGAGCCAACTGTAGTGGAAAAACAAATTTTTCAAGTGGAAAAGAAGCCATTTTTATGGCCGTTTAATTGCGAATCTTCTCAACATTTCAACATGATCATAAGTTATCCTTTCCTGTTGATGATAAACAGTCATCAATAAGTACTAATAAATACAAACAAATAATAAATATAAATAAATACATAAAGTACTACAAATAAATAATAGAACAAAAACAAAAACAACTAAAATTATTGTGAGAGCACAGAGCACAGAGCAGTGTATGTGTATAGAGCACCTGCTGGTTTTCCGGCAAAAAATGGCTTGAAGCCAAAATAGGACGACGTCAGAATTCCCTCTCTCAGGACGTCTTCTAGAATGTTGTTGCGACAGTCATTTCCGACACAGTTACGACACGTAGGTCTTCCTCTATCTGAAGAAAGACATTGCAAAACTTTTTTTTTCTTTCACCGAACAGCTTAGAATTTGTTAGATGTTGGATTCCACTATATGAAAAATATCTGTGGTTTCCAAAAATAATATAAACGGTACTATACTCTTCTTTTTTCTTTAAGAAAGGTAATTTCCAGAATAGAATACTATTTTTTAAATACCACTTCCACTGTACAAATAATAAATCCAGCTAACAGAATACAAACAAATTCTACATTCAAAATGTTATTACGTAAAGTCTACTGGGCCACGAAAATAAATAGTCCATAGTGATAATTTTTTTAAATCAGTTTAGTCTTCCTATCTTAATTATTGTATTCTCACCTGCAGACTCACTGTTAGTGGTTAAGCTGCCTTTCACACATTGAAACACATTAAAACACAATCCTACACCTACCCGCAATCTTGCCAATGCTAGTATCTCGTCTGATTAGGTTGGAGTTGGGAACTTTGTATCCTATTTCCACCCAATTACTGTGACTGTAGAAATCCTTTGTAGATTGTAAAAGCAAAGACAGAATATACATGACAAATGTCATTAAAAAAACATACGTTAACTGAGCTATTTCTAAGCCTGCAAACTACAAAACAGTGCTTTGATTGCATTTAAAGTCACCTGTAAGGGGTGTAGGATTTCACCCAGTGTCTCTCTGGCTGCATCAAAGTTGCCTGTCTTGATGTGGGCCTTGACAACAGCAAGTCCGTCTGTGATGATGTTACGGGACTCCACAAGCCGTTCGTCAATGAAGTGATAATCCGTATCAAAGTAGTGACGGATGTCCACAAGGGCGTTTCTGTGTCCAATCTGTTTGATGGCTTGGTTGAAAGTCCTGGCAGATTGTTGTGAAGAGCATGCTGCGGCCACATTCTCAGCATTCAGGGCTCTAGACTACACACACACAGGGACGCACAAGGACACACGCGGACACGCTCTCACACACACACACACACACACACACACACACACACACACACACACACACACACACACACACACACACACACACACACACACATACACACGGACACACGAGGACACACACACATAGACACGGACACACACGGACACACACACGGACACACGCTCACACACACACGGACACACAAGGACACACAAGGACACACACGGACACAAACACACACAGCTAGACAGTCACATTTGCATTAAAATTACATACATTATTTGGTCTGAATTGTCTGAAAAACAGGAGTTACGTGAAAGCAAAACTTTTTCTATAAAGACTTTGTTCTACAACTTTGATTCAAACAATTCAACTTGTGGAGGGAAGTTTCTGGCCACACAGTAACATCCCATCCGAAGAGTTTAGGAAATCCAAAGCAGAGTAAAGAATACTTCAGCAGAGTAAAGAATACTTCAGAGGAGTTTAGGAACTCCAAAGCAGAGTAAAGAAGACTTCAGACAACACAGTGTTCATCAGTCTTTGATACTTACCGGTGCAGTGAAGTCTCTGCCCTCAGAGAGAGCCACATCTCTGCACACCAGCAGGGTGGAGCTGAGGAGGGCCCTCTCAGTGATCTCCTGGTGGCAGAGAGATTTTCCATTAGCCTGGATACTGAAGCCCAGAGCTCCAGAGGCCAGGAGCAGCAGAGAGATGGCAGACAGGCCTGAACGCAGCATCACCAGTTGTGGAAGAAAACAGAGTCTACAGGTTCTTTTAGTACGTTCAGGTTGTAAGAATGTATTCAAAATAAATCATAACACAAATACTGACAAAGGATATATAACTCGTTTGTCAATAGACCCTCCAATGCCAACCACTACCTAAGATAGAGTCCTGTCCAAGGACTTTCACTGAAAACTTACACCCAGGCAACAACATGTTCCTGGCGTAATATAAACACATGATAGTGGAGAAGGAATTGAGTGAAACAATCATATTTCAGCTCTTACCAACTGACCGGACATGGTGGTGTACTGGTGTGCTTAGAAGATGATTATGTCACTATATAACTAATGTGGTCATCAATAAACAAAAAGTATGCAAGTCATAATATAGAAACGTGATTATTTCAACAATCCACCCTTTGTGTCATATAAACAAAGTGATCACCATGACAACATTAAAAAGGTACTTAATATTTATTAACAAATGAGCCATACCATAAGAACATAAAACATAAGTGATCATCATGACAGCATTAAAAAGGTACTTAATATTTATTAACAAATGAGCCATACCATAAGAACATAAAACATAAGTGATCATCATGACAGCATTAAAAAGGTACTTAATATTTATTTAGGTAACTTGATATTTATTAACAAATGAAGCATTCTACGAAGATTATATTAAAATATTTGAATAGACCAAATGCTGACTGTAGATTACCTGCATGCACATTATAAATTATTGTTACATTGTAATTAACATGTATATTGATAAATGGATAAGGATAGAACAGAAGATACAACTAAAATGAAATGACATTTTAGTCAGAAGACCATGACTATGTATAAGGCTAAATCTGAATTTTCTGTCTAAATGAACACGGTTCTAAACACCCTGTAAGTTTCCTCCATCAGAGACAGGAACACCATGGTCCCAGATTGTCTCCGATCCTTTGTGTCTAGGCCTTTGCTCGATAGTGTCTGGAGCAGTATCTGAGTGTGTGTGTGTGTGTGTGTGAGTGTGAGTGTGTGTGTGTGTGTGTGTGTGTGTGTGTGTGTGTGTGTGTGTGTGTGTGTGTGTGTGTGTGTGTGTGTGTGTATGTGTATGTGTTTGACTCTGTGATTGTGCTAAGGTCACACTGAGCTTGAGTAAAATGTCAGTTGGGCAAATGAACTGTGTATCATGCCAAGGAAAGTTTGTGTTTGTGTATGTGTGTATGTGTGTATGTGTGTGTGTGCATGTGTATGTATATGCACTTTCAACCTGATCTCATTATTGGGTTCATACATATATACGAAAAATAAGCACCATCTTTACATTACATCAGTAGGGGGGGGGGGGGGGTCTGGAGCCTATCCCAGCCGACACAGGGCACAGGGCGAGAGACAGGTCGCCAGTCTCTCACAGGGCCGACACATAGGGACAGACAACAACTCACACTCACATTCACACCTACGGGCAATTTAGAGTCACCAATTAACCTGCATGTTTTTGGACTGTGGGAGGAAACCCACTCAAATAAGGGGAGAACACGCAAACTCCACACAGAAAGGCCCTTGGGTCAGGTGGTGATTGAACCCAGGACCTTCTGGCTGTGAAGCAACAGTGCTAACCACCGACCCAATATAACTTAGTAGCCTAAATTTCGATATAGATAAATGTAAATGATAATCCTCTTATGTTAAACAAATTATTAACATTCTGATGTAATTAGTAATAGTAGCTACTGATATTAATAGCACATGGCTAAGTCTTTTTTAACGTAGCAATCTAGCTTGTTGATTATAGTAAACTGAACTGCACCAACCTTACCATCCTACCCAGACACTACGTTCCTCTGCAGATAGGCAACTGATCATTCCACAAGCAAAACTGAAGCATTTTGGGGAGCGTGCATTTTCTAGGGCAGCACCTAAATTATGGAACTCTCTCCCTCCTCTAATTCGGAATTCCAACTCGCTACTAATCTTTCAAACCCACCTTAAAACCTATCTTTTCACCCTAGCATACTCTGTTTAGAATCTGGTCCCTTTCTTTTACTGATACCATCCATTTGCTTACTTATAGTTAGAACTGTTGTTGCTGTCTGTCTGTTATACCATTTCTGTCTAATTGTTTATTTTTGTCATGTTATCAATGTTGATGCTGTGAAGCGACTTTGGGTGTTAGAAAAGCGCTATATAAATAAAATGAATTATTATAGTGTAACTTGGTTATAGCTTTGGCTGGAGCGAATATGTTCTAAAATACATTTAATATGCATTTATTATATTTAACACATTTAAAAGGTTTGGTCATCCACAAGGGATTTATTTAAACAAAAGGAAAACACGAACGAACAACTGACTGGATTATGTCCGTTGCCAGATCAAGCATAACACTACCAGGCTTAACAAGCAAGTAGAGACGCAGAACAACGCCATCTATAGGCTGCAGGCTGGCATATCGTAACAACGATTGCGTAAAAATGGGTCATTATATTTCGTATGATGCAGTGTAGGCTATGTTAAGATTTGAGGATGAGAACAGGCCGGCACTTTTACTAGTTGTAAATAAAATCATATGATGCAGTGTAGGCTATGTTAAGATTTGAGGATGAGAACAGGCCGGCACTTTTACTAGTTGTAAATAAAATCATGTGTTACGATAACTTATTTGATTCTAATTTCATCCTAAATACTATATGTTAAAGTATGTTAAAGTTACTATTTAATTTTTACTACGTAAATTGACGGAGAATGCATCTTATGTCATTGTAATCCACTTGGGGGATCTGTGTGATTGTGAAAAGGGAACAATTGGTGTCACTTAAATAACCTCTGAAAACTGAAAATGATGCAAACCGTAAACTCTTTACTTGTTGGACCCGTTGCATCATTATGAAAACAATGCTGCTACATCTGTAGAACTACATGAAGCATTGACAGCAAGGATTTAGTATTATTATTATTATTATTATTATTATTATTATTATTATTATTATTATTATTATTATTATTATTATTGCTAACTTTTCTTTTCTTTTTGTTCAAGAAATCCGTGGTGATTTGTTTTTAATTAAACTAGTTTCAACTCTGAGAAAACCAGGCTTGTTGTTGCTTTTACAGGAGCACTTTGCCAAACCCCTTGAAAACTTTATTATTTAAATAATGTATTATTATTGTATTATAAATAAATAATATAATAATATAATATACAATATATATATAATAACTTCCTCATTCAATTGTTTTGAGATATGCTATAAAGTTTCTTCTGTGTTTGAGCTGCTTCACTGAGAGAAATTAAGACATACCTTCACATTCACTTGAATAAGAAAGTGCACCCACACTTTTGACAGGTGTACTGTACATGTGACTGCAATGACTCCGCAAAAGAAAATATAAAAAATACTGCAAAAAATAACGAGACAAATAATTATCTTGCTGTATCTGTTAAATTAAAACAACACTTCGCTCTAAAAAGCTCAGGTTGAATGTTTTGTTACATATTATTTCTTACAGACAGTATATAGAAATACAGCAATTCAGTTATTTTGTTGGTGAAACTGCCCATAAGCATATATTGTATGTAGCCCTTTGTATATTTGTGGAAGTGTGCAGTGTGTGTAAATGTGTGGGCACATATCCCTGTGTGTGTGTGTGTGTGTGTGTGTGTGTGTGTGTGTGTGTGTGTGTGTGTGTGTGTGTGTGTGTGTGTGTGTGTGTGTGTGTCATGTGTGTGTGTGTGTGTGTGTGTGTGTGTGTGTGTGTGTGTGTGTGTGTGTGTGTGTGTGTGTGTGTGTGTGTGTGTGTGTGTGTGTGTGTGTGTGTGTGTGTGTGTGTGTGTGTGTGTGTGTGTGTGTGGGTGCGCGTGTGCGTGTGTGTAAGCGTGTTGAGTACATATGCATGAGTGTGTGTGTGTGTGTGTGTGTGTGCGCGCGTGCACGCGTGTGTGTGTGTGTGTGTGTGTAAGCGTGTTGGGTACATATCCATGAGTGTGTGTGTGTGTGTGTGTGTGTGTGTGTGTGTGTGTGTGTGTGTGTGTGTAACCCTATGTCTGAACATTGACCTTTGCCCCCTCCTTTATCCTGTAAAGGCTCTCTTGTCCATGGAATGTGTTTTTCCTGTGACGCTCCACACCACAGCCTTTAGTCTCCACACAGCAGCTTCTGATTCTCCAGTCTTTTGTCATCAGAGAATGCTCCACACTGCAGCCTTTTCAGCGCACTGGCCCCTGGAAATATGGCTTTCTCTATGGCTGTCTATAGCGTGTTGCTGGCTCAGGGCTTTACCACAAAAGACCCTCTAGTCAGCTAGGTGTATATATAGCCAGGCTGTCCAACCAGGTAGCAAGTCAGTTTACCACCAAGAGCTCCAGCATCACCATCAGCTACCAGCTAAACCACCTAGCCAAAATGACTTCCATGAACATGGGCAAGATCACCTTCTACGAGGACAGGAACTTCATGGGTCGTTCTTACGACTGTATGAGTGACACCTCCGACTTCTCCTCCTACATGAGCAAGTGCCACTCCTGCAGGGTGCACAGCGGCTGCTTCATGGGCTACGACCGCCCCAACTACATGGGCAACCAGTTCTTCTTCAAGAGGGGAGAGTACTCCGACTACATGAGCATGATGGGCATGAGCGAGTGCATCAGGTCCTGCCGTATGATCCCCATGGTAAGACAACGCTACACAAATAATAACACTTCATTAGGGCTTTCCGTTCACAAACGAGGATACCAGTGATTAAATGTGTGTCTGTGTGTGTGTTACAGTACAGGGGTAACTACAGGATGAGGGTCTACGAGAGGGAGAACTTCGGAGGCCAGATGTACGAGATGATGGACGACTGTGACTCCATCATGGACCGCTACCGCATGAACAACTGCATGTCCTGCAACGTGATGGACGGCCACTGGCTGATGTACGAGCAGCCCCACTTCAGAGGCAGGCAGATGTACATGAGGCCTGGAGAGTACAGGAACTTCAACATGATGGGCATGAACGGCATGAGGTTCATGAGCATGAGGCGCATCATGGACTCCTACTACTAGACTCCACCTTCACTCAACCCTGATAATATACTGATGAATAAACCATTATGACCCAACGAAAACATTACAGCATGCAGCCTCTGCTTTCCATTTCAATATGGAATATGTCTCAAACTGTGTAGTGTGTGTGTGTGCGTGTGTGCGTTTGTGTATGTGTGTGTGTGCGTGTGTGTGTGCGTGTGTGTGTGTGCGTGCGTGCGTGCGTGCGTGCGTGCGTGTGTGTGTAATCTATTTTACTTTCCCATCCAGCAGCAGCAAAGGACTGCTTGCCGCAAAGCATTTCACACTTTTTGTAGGTTATCTTAAATTATTTGTACAACAGTAAGGTTAAGGTAAGGAATAAGATTAGGGATAGGCATAAAATAATTGAAACACAACTGCATGGGCGCCTGGCCAATCACAGTGCTTGAGGGCATGTTTTTCAATGAAAAGCAATGGGATCCATAATAACGCTACCAAAAGGAATGTTTCAACGTATACATTTATGAATCTGTTCAAACTTTCCTCATAGGCAACATTATATATCTTCGCAGTGGCTTTGTTACAGGGAAGAAAGAAGGAATCCTACTACCGTTCAGGTTCACAGCAAACAAAGAAATCGTAGAAAGACCAGATATTTTCCTACCAAGTATCAAGCCACTATATTTAATATTTCGTAATATAAGATAAATGATCCTCCTAAGAATTGTGGATGCTGGATTATTTTACTAGTTTCAAAGCATACTTATCAAAAATAATTTGGCATGTTAATTTGCATAAATTTATTAGATTCCATACATTACATCAAATTATTTTGAGGAGACTTTTTTTACGAGGCCCTAATTTCCTGGCAGCCCCTCCATGTGACTAAACAGAGCTTGATTCCTGCAGGTCAATGACACTAAGTTGAGGAAGGAGTCAATTTGCAGTGCTGATTGAATTAGGAGTCCCCTAATGGAACTGGGAAACCCAGCCAGGTGTAATAGTCCCCTGGGTGTTGCCTGGGGAGACACCATTAGCTTCCTGGACCTGGGATCTCTGGGATGCATGCTGTTACACCTCCTGGGAAATGTAGTTAATTTCTCATTAATTGAAACCAACATTAAATACTTAAAGAACTAAGGGTCTAGATTGAGTTGTGTTTTGGCATCTTTAAATAAGTAATCAAAACCCCAAAGCTTTCATCCTATTTTTGGTTTGACTGTAGACTAATCAGAGCAGGTCTTTTTCTCCAGAAAGTCTAAAGGGCTATTTAGAATTAAGATTGTTCTACATAAAAAAAATTTTTAATAAAAAAAAAAAAAGTTTGTCCTCCATACACAGCAGCATCAATTTATTCTCCAAACCTCTATGACAAACCTAAATACCAAACTGCTAAGAATTTGTCATGAAACTTATCACCATAAATTATTGGTTAGGTTAATACAAGATCTCTGCACGTGATTCAAATTCCAACTTGCTGCCATTAAACATTCATCATAGATAGATAACGATATCAACACGTAATATTAAAACAAATTGTTGAAATTACTTATGTTAACTATGTTAACATACGTATGTTATTTTGAATGCCTAGGCTTAACTAATATGGTTCTTATGTGAGCATATGCATACTGTACAATGCACATCTGCATGGGAAAGTGCAGGACTTGAGCAGTCAAATAGCCACGTAAGATCAAACTATTACAGTAACGTGGTGGAAACGGCAGGTAAATGCACAGCTCTGTGTTTTTATCTTTATGATATTCTTCTGGTTCTGTGATTCCTTTGCTGAAGGACATGATGGCCCTGTACCAAAAGCACTCTATGACATCACAGATATTCTGAAGGACATGATGGCCCCGTTCCAAAAGCACTCTATGACATCACAGATATTCTGAAAGACATGATGGCCCTGTACCAAAAGCACTCTATGACATCACAGATATTCTGAAAGACATGATGGCCCTGTACCAAAAGCACTCTATGACATCACAGATATTCTGAAGGACATGAAGGCCCTGTACCAAAAGCACTCTATGACATCACAGATATTCTGGGTGCACTGTGTTGACTGTAAATCACAGCAGATCAGAGCAGAATATAAGTGGTTAGTGCAAATGCATTTTTCACTGATTGAGCACATCTAATGCTTAGATTGACTAGTCAATAACAAATTAGAGTTTAACATTTTAAATACATTTTAATTCAACATCTGCTTTTATAAAAAGACGTGCTGTAAATGATGAAAGAGCAAGATAAGATAAACAACTGGTGATGACACCACAGTGCTAATCCCCACCTGAGCTCACCTGTCCCCAGATCCAAACGTCTACCTGGAAACCCCCACCTGAGCTCACCTGTCCCCAGATCCAAACGTCTACCTGGAACCCCCCCCACCTGAGCTCACCTGTCCCCAGATCCAAACGTCTACCTGGAAACCCCCCCCCCCCCCACCTGAGCTCACCTGTCCCCAGATCCAAACGTCTACCTGGAACCACCCCCCCCCCCCCTCACCCCCCACAGGTGTGTCAGAGTTCTCACCTAATTAGATCTCTGAGGGAGGAAATCTTCTTTACCTCCCTTTTGTCATTTTAAAAGATCAAAGTGTTACTGAACATTTTAACAAACTTGTGGATAAGAATATAAAAAAATTATTGGAAAATTGGTAAAGTATGCTACTGGTCATGATTTGTTAAATAAACCCTTGACCACCCTGCTTGTTTTTCAGTCTGAATAAATGAAGTGTCTAGTCAAAACGTGAGGTTTAAAGCACAGAAAACTGCCATCTCTAAATCCTCTCTATGGAATTTGGAAACATAACAGTGTTTGTGAACTACACTCCTCATTAGGAAAATCATCAGCTGCTTTTGTTTTCTGATGTTACTTTGTCGAGAGCAGGATGTTGATGCAACAACAAACCTTATTACCGTTGGTCTGTCAGAAGGATTTAAGGAATTAAGCGGACAATTAATTAATGATACATTTTACACCAGTGTATTTTTCAAATGATTAGAAGTAGTATATACCCTACTGGAAAAGATCTGTAAAAATCACACAGGATACATATATTCTATATACAAAACATGTCAAATTAATATGTGGTATAAAACTAGCATACACAATTCTTACTAGAATTCAGCAGTTCTTAAACATATAAGGCACTTCGTATAAAAACATTACATTGAGATCTTATTTGAATTGTATATGTTAAATGATGTATCTGTGTGGCACTAAATCGACACACAGAATTCAAACACTTTTGAGAGCTGATTTATACTTTGTGTGTTCATTCACACAGTCTAGTCACAGTAGCCAATTCTACAATGGCTACAATGCTTAAAAAAAACTACTGAATTGTAGTATAAATTGTATATGTCAGTACTATACATCTTATTGTATAGCCTATGTATATTTTATGATTTCTGTAATTTCCCTCCCGGGGGATAAATAAAGTGTTCATCTCAATAGACCTTATGCATATAGAAAGACATGAATCACCCATATTGCATGTCATCAATTATTTACGGGTTTTATTGTTTGTTACACTTTCCTACACATTGTTGTACATTTTTGTATTTAATTTGCCGTCAGGGCTTACAATATTTATTCATAAACGCTTAATGCAGCGCAATTTTCCCGATTACCGCATAGAGTGCTTGACATCGAGTTAACCACGAACATTAAACTGCTCGGAGCAGTTTAGAGATGCAGTGTAAATTGCGATGAAACATACCTCGGGTAAAACATAGCCTACCCATCTGCTTTGATGGCGCTCAGTGAAACTTTATTTAACGTTAGACATATAGGGAGCAAGCCCAAATAAGCATTTACACTTTAGAAAAAGCCCAAAAAACCGCAACCCTGGACTATCAATATTTGTAAGCGACTTTCCAAAAAATCAAGCCCAAAGTCGCTTCTTATAAACGGACTTGGCAACACTGTTTGCAATGCATACATTCTTGTGCGTTACCAAATGCGAAATATAGGGGTGCACGCGTTCTAGTCAAATATATACTGTATCTTATGTTGCTGTTAGAACTAGTTCTGTGTTGGTATACTGTAGCTATGTAGGCTATATCTTTTTTCTCAGACATAGCTATCATTTAAAAAATGCAACTTGAACGATTTACTGTTTTCCTTTCACAAAGCTGTTTGACCGCGCCCCACCAGACATCGGTGCGGTCCAATGTGTCTGCCTTTTCTCCCAGCATATTTTCGAAATGTGTCTACACGGAAATCATGTCAAGTGTGATTTATTTGGAATATAAAATAGGCCTTCTCTATTAATCTTGTGTACACAGATTGAAATATACCCAGGAACACAAGTGTTCTGTGACAAACTGGCGTGGGCTTCATCGTTGAATGCCTGTTCAGTGTCTGTCTTTCTATGGACTATGCTCATGGCTGTGTTTCCTGTGGATGTTCTCCTGAAGAGCAACTTGAGAAGGCCAATCCGGGAGGGGAGGCTGAGCAGGACTGCCATGCCTAGTAAGTAAGTAAGTACTATGAAGGATGCCATTCATAGTAAGTTGATGTGTTTGTTTGTGATGTGTGGGGCTAACATGAATGAAAATGTAAAGGATATGGGGATAAATGTGAAGGAAATGTTCACCCATTTTAGGAAAAAATGTGTCACTGTTATTGACTATTATTAATTCATAATTAATTTATTCATAGGAGCCACACTGAAACAATGGCCCCAGGCTACGCCCTCATAAATAGGAGCAGCGCCAATCTTGATGAGGTCTGGAGCAAAACACGGGTTGAGAACAAGAAACATGAAGACAAAGAAACTGAGGTAACCCTGTTGCTTTTGGACAATTAAAACCCAGTTGGTCCTCAGAAGGACTTATTTTTTGTTTTTTGCCAGAAGTCATATTATCCTCAACAGAGAATGACGTCTGTCTGTTATTAGCGCATGTTTTGGTCAGACGCACTGCACTTCGCGCTTTTGCATTTCCTGGATTAAATATATATTTTTTAATATACAAATGTTGGGATTTCTTATTCTTTTCTAATATGTTACTATATAAAATGGTGTGCTAATTTAATAAACATATGTTCCTTACACTTTTCAGAGATTGAGGCACATAAAAACCATATGTGTTTAAAATGCAAATCATGGAGATTTTATATCGTTTTCATGTACATTTTGTATATGTTGTCATACATAAATGGGATGAATAATTTGTGAGAACTAATGTTTTTTTACAGAAATCATGCAGTGGGACATAAGAACACATAAAAACCATATATGTTTAAATATATGTGAGTCATACATATATTATAATGTTTTCATCTTCATTTTCTACATGTGTAGACATAAATGGGGTAAAACATTTGTGAGAATAAATATATGTTTCCTACTCAAATCATGCAGTGGGACATATAAGAAACCATATATGTTTAAAATGCGAGTCACGTTGTTTTCATATTCAAAGTTTTGTGAGAACTCTTTGTTTCTTACACAAATCATGCTGTGGAACATATAAGAACCTCACATGTTTATAGTGTTTAGACTTAACAGATATCATATGAAATTCTTATTGTTTCACTGTGTACAAAAGGGGCCATAATCATGCAAGAATTCATATATGAATTAATATATGTTTTCAGCATGTTTCATCCATACTTAACTATACAGTCAACATATAGGATTTTTATAGATTTAACATATATGATTTTTACAGATCTTCAGTAGGGTATAGCTGAGCAGTTGCAATCAATTGACGGACTAAAATAGATGTGTAAAGATGTTACCATGTCACATTAAGGAGAAGAGGACACAGGAATGCAGCATCTTTATTAAATTGATTAAATTAAACTCTTGCTGGACAAAAGTCTAACAACCTACATGGAAATGTAACAGGGTTAGAGAAGGCATATCATTTCTCATTTATTTCAGTTGGTTTCAAATGGGTCAATATCTCAACCTCTACCTAAAACAAAATATTTTCTTCGGTCTTCATTGTCAGTGATGATTTACAGTTAAAACATTTTTTTATTAAAACGTTGTAATCTTGCTATAGGCCCATCTAGTGGTCAGAACATGGTTACATTTGCAGTGGAATAACATTAGACATCAACAACTCACATACAGATCTACTTTTAGAGCAAATGTTGAACAAAGTAAATAATGGGATCTCTTAGCCAATGATTATCTTAGTGATGAACTTGATTTGTATCCTGGCATTGAATGTGGTACTTGCTTTGTTCTTTTCTTGGCGATAAGGGGGTTAGCAATGCACTTATATCTACCTTATTTGTGATTATGCATTTTCTCACGTTTAAAGCACTATTTGTAAGTGGCTTTGGATAAGAGCGTCTGGTAAATGACTGTAATGTAATGTCACAGGCACTGGGTCTTAAACGTAAAGCAATGAACCTACAGAAAGCATCTGACACTGATGCCAAATTATGAGGTTATTGTTTTGCATTAACCCTTTATGTATTTATTATTTTCTCTATTTATCAATCAAATTACTATATAAATATTCTATCCGAGATTCAAATCATTGGTGAAATCGTGGTTTAATGCATGGGATTCATTCCTTTTAAAAATGCACAGACTCAGTTATCACTCCTGTAACTTTCAGTGTTTTTTTGATAAACGTTAAATATGTTCATTGATATGTTAAGCAGAAATTGTCATTTGAGTGCAATACATGTTTATTTATTTACTTATTATGCTTAAACTTAGTTTTTCTTGATTGCTAAAACACACTCAATGAAACTGGTATCCACCTGATCCTCATCATCACCGTTGTAACACAGGATAAGTCTTTTCTTGCAAATGTGTTAACACCTTTTCACTGGTTTAAAATAATTTTTACACCTTCTGTCAAACAGTTAACACGGATCTCATAGAAAGACCTACAACTCTACTGGATTAACTGTGTTAAACCGACGTCTATTCGCAGCTGCTATAAATAACTTTTTTTTTTTTTACAATTGTGAATCTCTAATGCTCCCATGTGAAACACCTTTTCTCTTCTTGCTACTCTTCAATCAGCAATCAGTCCTTATCAATCCGTTAAAGAAGCCACCTCTGTGTATTTGTTTTTGGGATAGTTCCACCGATACTTTTCTCTGCGTTGCCTTTACGTTTATTTTATTTTTATTTACAGTACTCAATGAGTTTGAAAAGTATGGAAAAAGAATGACATTGTAAAATCTGATGCAGTATAAATATAAACAGTAAATAATGAGTATTTCAGATTTTGGATGAAATTCTTTGTTGGTTCTTTGGTGAAGTACGAATACAGTACACATGCTATACCATAATGAATGTCCTAATGGGTCTAGTCTAGGTGATTACTGTACTATAATGAATGGGTCTAGTCTAGATGATTACTGTACCATAATGAATGTCCTAATGGGTCTAGTCTAGGTGATTACTGTACCATATTGAATGGGTCTAGTCTAGGTGATTACTGTACCATATTGAATGGGTCTAGTCTAGGTGATTACTGTACCATAATGAACGGGTCGAGTCTAGGTGATTACTGTCAGTAGTCAGTAGACAACTCAATAGAGCTGATCAACATGGACACAAAGAGACTCTCTGTTCCAGAGGGATTCTTCTCGTCAATCATTAGCCTGACACAGTGTTTTTTATAACGTTTATTTTTTTTAAGTGATGAATTGATCTGAACCCTTGTTGCTTTTCAAAAAGTAGATATGAGCAGCTGGGACTAACGCGTTACCGTAATTTCACTACTATTCGCGGAAACTAGTAAATAACGCATTATTATTCACATTTGAGCAACTAAATTACAGTTACTGAAAATTTAAAAGGGGCCGTTACTAGTCTAGCTACTGTTATTTTCCCCCATTTTACCGATGACAAATGTGTATTTATTTTGTGTATTTATTTTCCTGGTCGCTCTTTACTGTTTATGCTCAAACGTGACTCGGCTGTTTATATTGCTGCGTGCAGTTCGGGAGCTCACCGTTCTATGTCCCCTCACAGTTATAGAGAACCGACGAGGCCACGCCCCCATTTATCTCTTGCGTTCCATAAGTATTTTGGCCATTAATTTTTCTCACTGACGAATACAATAACAGTAATTGAACACGATTTAAAGCATTACACGGTCCAATATATTCCGTCATCGTTTATTACATTTTACAACATAGATTGATTCGATCGGAAAAAGAATTCTTCATCGCAAAAAAGTTTAGGGTACAAGCCTGTGTACATACCGAGTCTCGTCGTAAAAAGACTTACAAAACCCATACCACAAAGCGCTTAAATGCCACAGATCTTAGATCAGTTTTAAATGCCCATCAGCGACAGAGTGTAACACAAAACCGACTTAGAATATTTTCACCTGTGTCAACTTTATCCTTTCTGAGAGCTCTACAAATGAAGTTTGCGGTCTTTCTCTTTACCGTTCAAACAATGAATTAAGTAGTTGTGCATACGTATAATCGTATTTAGTAATTGTTTATCAAATGTTGTGTTTGTCATTGTTAGCTAGTACTGTATAATATATATTGTTTGCTTGTGCTTTTAGTATTTTTAATAATATAGATAGGTTACTTTGCTTGCTAACGTAGCAATAACAACAAAATGGTGCCGTTTCGTCCCTGACCGCAACTATCGTTCTGGAGTGCATAACTTGTACGTTTTATTTATTTCCAACATGTGAGGCTTGTAACTGCCTGCTAACTAACTAAACAAACTAACTAGCTAACGAACAAACAAAACTAACTAACTAAATGTCATGTCACTTGACTTGGAAGATTTCACTCAAACTAAAGCGAATGACGTTAGCTAGCTAGGAACGAGAGCAACGAATCGGGACCGGAGGGGAGGTTGCACAGACGAGCGCAGGAAATCGTTTTAGAGCCAATCAGAGCCTAGCAAAAAAGACAGTTTGTAGTTTTTTATTTGAAACGTTGTCAAAAACGTTATATTTAAATTCACAGTTCAACACGTTAAAAATAAGTTAGCGTTTTTAGAAGAAATCGTCTCTCTCTACAAACCAGCAACGAATTGTAAGTGTTGGTAAAACAGGGATCTTATATTCGCGGTTCTAAAATATCTCTATGGAGAATAGAGTGGGGAAATTCTCTTCCGGAACGATCGGTGGGAGGAGCGTCGATACTCTATGAGCTGAGGAAGATTACAGCGAACCACACATACTATATAGGGTTTGCTAATGTTATTGAAATCTGTAAGTTAAAATAAGTATGTTTCATAACGAAGTAAATACTTTTTAAGGGGTGCCTCTGATATTCTATATTCAATCGTTTTGTTCTGGAGGAAACTGGTAACTAAACTGGTAATGAACGTTTGCTAATCGCTCTATCTTTAGAGGTAGTTGTTAGCTAGGCATAAAGTTGGCATACTGGCTAGCTAAAGTCACATCTACGGTAGTCTCGCGATGCCAGACCCATCGCCATGCTTCGTTGAGCTTGAACAAAATGTATTGTTTGCTCAGCTGATCTGGAGGGTGGCTTGGACACAAAGAGTACGGGAAATACAGTATATTGTTACTTTAAGTTTAAACTTAAGTAACGTTCATTGCAGACCATTTTGTGAAACTTATACAATTTTATTTCGTCCGCTTTGAATGTGGGAATATTATTTTGAACTGGGAATGTAAACCGAGTTTTGAGGCTTGTTGGTTGGCCATTTGAGACTAGGATAAACAAGTTGTACAAATATTTTGTATGTGGTTTATTCAATTGCTTAGTAAACAATTCATGGTTTATTAGATTATTATTTGTGTTGCTGTTTTAAAATATATGTAGGCCTATATATTGGGGCCTATTGGCTAATAGAAAGTTCCACAGAACGATCACAAGTTATTATTATCATTATCACTACATGTGGAATTTATGTTAATAAAATGCAACAGAATTATTATTTATTTTAACTAAGATGAGGTAAGAAAAGGTGACAATGAGTTGGGTGAAAAGTAGCCTATGTGACTTTCATCCAACTAGGTTCTGTTTGAAGTGGCACTGACAGACAAAAAATATCAAAAGGCTATTGGCTCCGTGTTTTTCATTGTAAGAAGAGCTGACCTGTTGTAGTGAAAGTCTAGGTTAATCTTAATAAAAAACCGAAACAAGCAAACTTTTTTTTTAAGTTTAAGTAAAAATGTACGCTATTATGGCGTGAAATGTCCACAGGAGGGCAGTGCGGTTGCACAATTAACAAATGTGACCCCCCCCCCCCCTCCTTAAATCGCTTCACTTGAGCAATGCTTAAAATACAATACACCATATGTCTGAACTATAAGAAAAACAACAATGAAAAACAGCAATGTTATGACGTTCTGAGAAAAAAAACGTCAGTAGTCAAATGTGTAAATAAACATCATTTTCAAACTGATAGGCCTATTTAACCAAAGGAGAAACAATCAAAATGTTAGGCCTACTGGCCCTACTGGGCCTACACAATGTATAGTATTATAACATTGTGGGCTATATGAGGATTTGGTTTTTCATACAGCAACTGTAAATGTGATCCCATGGCACTTAAACATGAAACATTTGGGGATTTTTTTTAAAGGACCCGTAATATAGACAATCATTTTGTGTGCTTCCTTAGTATGTAACACATTAAAAAATATTTTAACACTAGGCCAAAATTACATTATATTTTTGTATTGGTTATTCTAGGGCGCCTCATTCTTCTCGTCCAACTCACATGCCGTTACAGTGGTGAAAGCGATTTTAAGCCCATTGCTCAATTAGCTGAGTTACGTTATTGGCTATAGGGATAGTAACATTCCGCTGTTGTCATGGCTGCGGCCGGAATACTTCAACCTTACTCATACAAGCCTGAGTCCGTGATTGGTCAATTAGATTGACTTCCATTTTTCACTTGCAGCTTGTACAAAGGGGTAGAATCAATGCACAAATACATATGCCCAAACACGCACAGATTTCTCAACATAAGACAACATTTTTACATGTACCAATGACATACCAATAGGCTTTGAGTGAGTCTCTTGTCACACACCAACTTTGGTCCTTGAGAACAGTGCCAGGGCTTTAGTCTTGATCTCTTTAGTCTTTAGGGAGTAGATGATGGGGTTGAGGCAGGGTGGAAAGCATGAAGCCATTGACAAGCTCAGAACACGTATGTCTTGGTCAAGTCTCACCCCAAACAACCCACACATAAAAATTATCAGGATGGGGATGTAGAAGATGGCTACCAAGATCAAGTGCTCTGTGCAGGTGGCTAAGGCTTTAATTCGGCTATCTAGACTCCTCATTCTGAAAACAGCCACCAGAATGCTGGCATATGATAGGATGATAAAACTAAGGGGGCCCAGGAGGGTCAGCAGACTCAGAGTGGTTGCCATTGTCCACTGCAAGCTGTAGTCATTACACGCTAATCTGAATACCGGACCATAGTCACAGAAATAGCTAAAAGCGTTGACAGAACCACAGAAGGACAATCTGGTTATAATCACAGTAGAAAACAGATTTATACTGATGCAGTAAGACCAAACCAAACCAAGGATACAGAACATGCTCCCCATGGTGTTAATTGCATGTTGATGCAGTGGAAAGCAAATGGCAATGAATCGATCATAGGCCAGAACAGCCAACGCAAAAGACTCAAGACTGAAGAGTGTGTAGTAGACAAACATCTGGACAAGACATAAATTGAATGAAACAAAATTATCTTTCGCAAGAAATATCTTTATCATATTAGGAATAATGAAAGTATTGAGAACCAAATCAATAACTGCCAAATTAGCTACAGCCAAAAACTTAGGAAAGTGGAAACGATGGTCGCTCACTATGATATAAATGACTAACATATTGAACAGCAAGGTGACAATGTAAACAAATATGAGAAAGATAAAATACAGATCAATAAAGGGTAGGGTGATAAAACCCATTACGTAAAACCCAGATGGGTGAATGAGAGCAGAGTCGTTGACAGCAACGGTCCTCCAGCGATCTTGCATGTCAATTGATCGCGTGCGAAGTCCTGCTGAATTCCCTGCGCCGGACTAAATTTAGCTGCCCATCGGTATAGAGACAGAGACAGAGACAGAGAGTAAGGCGTAATCCATGCGCGGCCTTTGGTTATTTAATCAAATAGCCTTCTTATCATCACCATACAACTCAAATTTATACAGCCATGCAAAAGATAAAACATTTGATAACAGCCGAGAAAATGATCACCCCACTTCCCATATAGGCCTGCAGCACACTGTTACATGAAGGGGTGTCAGGGCAATTGTAACATCTCAAATTGCACCTATCAGAAAGGAGACGCAACCATAAAAAACGTATTATGCACATGCTCTCTGATGATCAACTCTGCCTGCCGAAGGACAAACTGATGACACATAATTGACATAAGTCTTTCTGCCAAGACTACATTTTTGGGGTGTGAAAGTATTTTTTTTTCCATCAACAGTATTTTCCATCATACAGTCTTAACCTTTAATGTATATATTTAAATCTGCCTAGTTTTGATATCCATTCTGTTGTCTAACATTTCTATAGTCTATATTTGTCAAATATTGTCAGGGTAGCTTTCATGGGTGGTACGGTTGGGGGCTATTGCAACGCTGTGGTGTCTGGCTTAGTAATGACATCCAAGTAGATAATTTTTTTGCTAATAATACTAAAAAAGTGTTGTGTTCAGTTTAAATGTCTATGTATGCCATTATATTTTCTATTCTGTGGCTCTATCATTGCTTGTAAATATATTTGATGACTGTTAACAAATAGAACACAGGTGCAAGTTACCTACATAATTGTATCCAAATAATTGAAGAGGTTTTAGTAATTACATCAAAACCAGAAATTGTTACAATTGTCCTCGGCCTCCCCTAACCCCGCGAATCTAAACATAAACATCATGTAAAGATAACCGGAAAGAATAGGCATGAATGAAAATGGCTGTTGCCTAATAACATTTCAAAAGCATACCATCTAAATGTTTCAACAATGTGTGCCTTAGTAAATCCGTACATTAAAAAAAAAACCCTGAATAACAGTTCCGACTGCAATGCAATGCTGTTAGATTTAGGTCTGCATTTACTTATTCCACAGTAATCAACTTGGTAACTAAAGAACATCCCTCATTAGACTACTTAACTAATTGCAGATTCGAACTATAGTATTTTAATTTGCCAGACTTCTAAACTTTAACTTTGGCAAAACGCAAGAAATCTCTTCAGGTAGGCTGAGATTGGCACACAGCACATAGAGTAGGCAAAGTTTGCCATGCAACAGACCTGTTTGAAATGGAGCAATCACCCTCATATGGGTTAAAAAAACAAGTATTTTAACAGTATCCAAACAATATAAAAAAATATTAATTAATATACAGCTTTGAAAAGAATTTATAACTATAATTATATTTTCATGATAGAGTGACAGATAACAAAAGCCATAGTGTCTTAAAGAGCAATCATTGTCCACTTAAAAACTCAATTTGAACAGAACTTGGTACAGACTAGTTAACCTCCAGACTGAATCAAAGTCACAAAGTAAAAGACCTGATAAAGGAAAACAACAACCCTGTCCAATTAGCTTTGGCCCTAAGAATAGGTGCACTTGCGACTTTCTGTAATATAATAGGGTTTTTAAAACCCATGTCAAGCACACACGCAATTTTCTTTTAATTTCACAGTACATGTTAAAGAATTAAGGTAAATCATAATGTTTTCCATTATAATGGCAAAGATATCAAAAAGCATTTATGCAGCAAAAATAGACATTAAAATGTGAGTCAAAAGCCCCTAAAAGCTTGTGCACTGTTGCTGTAATGTTACCAGACTAATGCATAAAGAAAGAGACCATACATCCTACACAGTTTGTACATCTTCATTATCAGACACATGCTCTTCTGTCGTTAATACTATCATGCCTATAATTCCACCTTTATAATAGAAAAACCTCACTATAAAACATTTGCTTCCTTAGTTACAAAATATATAATTTTCACCTTGCAGTTTAGTTATTATTGTCAGAAATATAGATGTAAAAATAATAATAATAATAATAATAATAATAATAGTAAGAATAATAATGCTTTTAATTTTATAGATGCCTTTCTAGACACCCAAAGTAACCGTACATTGCATAGGATGTAGAAACGATAGATACAAATATAAACAAAAATAGTACAATATAACATATTCTATCTTATCTTTCAATTACAT
This sequence comes from Galaxias olidus, assembly GCA_026901105.3. Classification (NCBI taxonomy): domain Eukaryota; kingdom Metazoa; phylum Chordata; class Actinopteri; order Galaxiiformes; family Galaxiidae; genus Galaxias; species Galaxias olidus. Next base: position 78,255 of record JAPMUY010009422.1, read on the forward strand.
GACCATTATCTGGAGCTAGGTCATTGAGATAAGACATGCTTCTCACCTGTAGTGTCTTCTATAGTCTGCAAACAGTGTTGGTACACCAAACCTACACACACCTACAACTCATGTTCTCACATCACAGTAAATATACTCTCTATTGACGTCACGAGACATTTTCTGATGAAGAGAGTTAATAACAGTGTAGATTCATTTTCTCTGTCGGCCTATTATGTCAAGATAAACTGATCCATTGAGGATTGAAGTGCCTAATTAGCGATTATTCTGCTCATGAGCACACTTAAACAATATAGAAATAACTTGCAAAATACATCCTTATGAATTAATTTTGATATGGATTTTGTTTTTACCCATAAGAGTAAAACAGAATAAGGGTAAGACAGGATATGTCTTTGTGACTTGTAGAACTACTAGAACAAATTGGCGGCTGGTCAAGCACCCTAATTTTTAGACTAACAAGGACAGGGATGCCAAAGGGGATCTTCCTTTAGCACAAAGCCTATCTACAACTTCTAGAAAGCTCTATGGTTTTATAGTCAGGTACATGCTAGCCTTGACAAGGTCTTTTATATGGATTGAATGAATCTACCCAAGATGCTAGAGCAACAACTTGTTTTGATTTGAATTAGCGGTAGCTTGCTAGCTTGCGAACGCTATTCGCTCCAAATGGACCGGTACGACGTCGGATCTATTGGCCAAGAGAAAGAGGACCGCCTTGTTTGGTTCGGTGGAGACAGTGGTGCATTGTTCAGAGTAGATGGCTGCTGGCGAGGGAAACTCACCAGAGAAAAGACTGTCACCTGCACATCAACGAGGCGGAGGCGCCGGTGAAAGTGGTGCCCTGGTGTGTAGAACTGCTACCTGGTGAGCAAAAGGTCATGAGTTCAAGCCCACCTGGGAACACATCCACTAGTGTGTCCTTGAGCGAGGCACTCAATTCTAAGTTGATCCAATAATCTCATTGGAAGTTGTTTTGGATAAAAGCGTCTGCAAAATGACTGTAATGTAATGTAATGTGTCCATGTTCTTAAGCAATTAAGGTATTGACCTCCAATCAAGATATTGATCTCCAATCAATGTATTCCTTTGTATTGATGCCCAATGTCATTGGCGCAACGAAGCCTTACCAGACATTACCAAGATGACATACTGAGACGTTTGTTTAAAGTACATCAGGTTGTATTAATTTAGTAGTCCCACCCCTAGTGACAATGTAATGCACCTTAGTAGACTTTAAATAGAAGAGATGAGAGCGGTGTGCAATCTCTGGGTAAAGTTTAATGGTTGAGACCATAGTAATGTAATGTATAATATTGCATGCTTATAGAATAGAATAGAATAGAATGCCTTTTATTGTCATTATACACAGGTACAATGAGATTAAGCAATCACCAAACGGTGCAGTACAGAGTAAAACAGGAATAAGATAAGATAAAATAAAATAAATAAAAGTATAAAATAAGATGTGAGGGGGTCACTCTCCCAACACACATGACTGAACCATAAAGACGAACAACAATGAAAAACAACAATGTTATGAGGTTCAGATAACTGATATTTAACAAACGGATAAGCAATTCCAATGTCAGATGCAGCAGGCATAGACAATGTATTATAGTATTATAACATTGTTGGCTATATGGGTTTTGTTTATCATACATAAAGTGATCCCATGGCACATTAAACATTTGGGGTTTCATTTTAACCCCAAAGAAACTTCCGTACTTAATATAATTGCGTCCATAAGTGCAATCAATGCACAAATGCATGTGCCCACACAGACACAGAATTGGGAAAACAAGAGAACATTTTAACAGTATACAAATGATATATTAGTAGGCTTAGCACATTTCAGTCAGTCTCTTATGTCACACACCAACTTTGGTCCTTGAGAACAGTGCCAGGGCTTTAGTCTTGATCTCTTTAGTCTTTAGAGAGTAGATGATGGGGTTGAGGCAGGGTGGAAAGCACGAAGCCATTGACAAGCTCAGAACACGTACGTCTGGGTCAATTTTCACTCCAAAGAACCCACACATGAAAATGATCAGGATGGGGATGTAGAAGATGGCTACCAAGATCAAGTGCTCCGTGCAGGTGGCTAAGGCTTTAATTCGGCTATCTAGACTCTTCATTCTGAAAATGGCCACCAGAATGCAGGCGTATGATAGGATGATAAAACTAAGGGGGCCAATGAGGGTCAGTAGACTAAGAGTGGTAGCCATTGACCACTGCAAGCTGTAGTCATTACACGCTAACCTGAATACCGGAGCATAGTCACAAAAATAGCTAAAAACTTTGACAGAGCCACAGAATGATAATCTGGTCATAATCGAAGTAGTAAACAGATTTATACTGATGCAGAAAGACCAAATCACTCCAATGATACAGAACATGCCCCCCATGGTGTTAATTGAATGTTGATGCAGTGGAAAGCAAATGGCAATGAATCGATCATAGGCCAGAACAGCCAACGCAAAAGACTCCAGAGTCAGAAACGTGTAGTAGACAAATATCTGGACAAGACATAAATTGAACGGAACAAAATTATCTTTCCCAACAAATATCTTAATCATACTAGGAATAATGCAAGTACTGAAAACTAAATCAATAACTGCCAAATTAGCTACAGCCAAAAACTTAGGAATGTGTAGACGATGGTCGCTCACTATGATATAAATGACTAACATATTGAACAGCAAGGTGACAATGTAAACAAATATGAGAAAGATAAAATACAGATCGATAAAGGGTAGCGTGATAAAACCGACAACGTAAAACCCAGGTGGGTGAATGAGGGCAGAGTCGTTGACAGCAACAGTCCTCCAGAGATCTCGCATGTCTATTGATCACGCGCGGCGTCCTGCTGAATTCCCTCCGCCGGACTAAATTTAACAGACCATCGGACTGTATAGAAATTGTCTAGAAAAGAGACAGAGAGTAAGCCGTACACTGTTCAATGGATTACCCCTCTACTGCATAGGCCTACCATTAAATTTAACCCCACCTTTCCAAACATAAACATCATCGAAAGATAACGGCAATAAATAGACGTCGGAAAATGACTGTTGCCCGACAATATTTTAAAAGCATAACAACTTAACTTTTTAACAATGATACTTACAAAAATTGTGACCGGGCAATGCAAAGCTCTGTAGATTTAGGCCTACATTCATTTTTTCTACAGTATCAACTTGGCAACTAAAGAACTTCCCTCATTAGACTACTTAAGAAGGGTGATCACAGATTCAAACAATGGTATTATAATTTGCCAGACTACTAAACTTTATCTTTGACAAAACGCAAGCAATCCCCCTGCAAGTATTGGCTGATGCTGGCATGCAGCAATTACAGTGCTGAGCACCTGTTTGAAATGGAGAGATAGCCTTCTTGCGTGTTGAAAACATATTTTAACAATATTCCAACAAGGTAAATCATCTAAATAGTATGTTCATAAATAATATAAATAATAATATCCAGGTAAAAAATAACTAATTTATTTATTTTTATGAAAGAATGGCAGGTAGTGACACCCTTAGCATTGAACTATAAAAGAACGAAAAAATAGACATGAAAATGTGGGGTGAAAAGCTTGTGCACTGTTGCTGTAATGTTACCAGACTAATGCATAAGGAGTCCACAAATCCTACACAGTTTGTACATATTCATTGTCAGACACATGCTCTTCTGTCGTTAATACTATCGTGCCTACAATTCCACCTTCATAATAGAAAAACCCCACTGTAAAGCACTTGCTTCCTTAGTTACAAAATATATATTTTTCACCTTACTTGCAGTTTAGTTATTATTGTCAGAAATATAGGCATAATAATTATAATACATTTAATTTTATAGCTGCCTTTCTAGACACCCAAGATCACCGTACATGGCATATAATGTAGAAACAACAAATATATACACAAATTGTACAATACAACGTGCCTATCTTTCAATTATTTGACCATTATCTACAGCTAGGTCATTGAGATAAGACATGCTTCTCACCTGTAGTGTCTTCTACAATCTGCAGATAGTGTTGCTACACCAAACCTACACACACCTACAACTCATGTTCTCATAGCTCTGTAAATATACTCTCTCTATTGACGTCATGAGACATTTTCTGAGGAAGACAGTTAATAACAGTGTAGATTCATTTTCTCGGGCGGCCTATTATTTCAAGATAAACTGATCCATTGAGAATCAAAGTACCTACCTAATTAGCCTTAATAATTCCAAACCTTTTTGTATGGTGTTTTTACAAAGCACTTCACATAACAGAGCAAAACATGCAATTCAAATGACACACCAAAAGCAATGTATGCTACACAGAACCAAGTAAAAGTGACTAAATGTAAAATGTATTAAAAAACTCCATACAATAAAGCAGAAGAGAATAACATAATGCAATTCAAATTAAACCCAGCATGATCAAATTAGTTTTAAGAAGAGATTTTCAAAGTGGATTAAGTTTTTGCTTCTCTGAGATTTCCAGGCAGGAATTTTCACAGCTGAGGGGCCCAAACAGCAAATGCCTGGCCTCCTTTAATTATAATAATAATAGATTACATTTGATATAGCGCTTTTCTAGACACCCAAAGCGCTCTACACTGCATGAGGGGGACTCACAATTTTGTCGCCAATGTGCAACACCCATCTGGTTGATGCCACGGTAGGCATTTTGCGCTAGACTTGCTTGCGTTGGAGCTGAGGTGTAATTTGGGAACAGCCAAAAGGCCCCTGCTCGAGGACCCCAGGCTATAGACTCACAGGTCTGAGATGTGACCTTGGGTGTCTAGGAAGGCGCCTAAATTTTTTTTATAATTATTATTATAATTATTTTTTATTAACTTATTATTATTATTATTATTATTATTAGTATTATTATTAGTATTATTATGTATCGAAGGGCCAGACTAGTTAAAACTAAAGGAATTGCACCTGTGTAAGTGCAAGTAAAGGTTAAAGGAATTGTACCCGTGTAAGTGCAAGTTAAAGCTAAAGGAATCGCACCCGTGTAAGTGCAAGTAGGGATAGAGAGGGTGCACCCGCCCTGCATGTAAATGCATTGATTTACAATTGATTTGATTGATTTAGGTTGATTGATTTTTATTTGAAGGGTGCACACGGTTAAAGGAATTGCACCCGTGTAAGTGCAAGTTAAAGCTAAAGGAATTGCACCCTTGTAAGTGCAAGTAAAGGTTAAAGGAATTGCACCCGTGTAAGTGCAAGCAGGGATAGAGGAATGGCATCTGTGTAAGTGCCAATATGAATCAGGAATTGCACCCGTGCAAGTGCAACTAGGGATAGAGAGGGTGCGCCCGCCCTGCATGTAAATGCATTGATTTACAATTTATTTAATTTAATTTGATTG
>JAPMUY010009424.1:0-82031 GCA_026901105.3 Galaxias olidus
TGTGCGTGCGCGCATTGAAAACACTGTTGGACCCCACGTGCCAAACCACACACTTCACGATAAAAATTCCCTGTCCGGGGGGCTGGTTGCTGAGGAGAAACCTCCACTTTGATATATTACAGAGTTCAATTGGCTGCACTGAAGCGACAGCCAACTGATTGATCTAGCCCCAGTTCAAACTGGGAGCGTTTGCTTCACATGTATTGAACTATTTCTCCGGGAATATACTTGAACCTCGAGAGACTTTCTTTTAGAACCAGGATAGATGTGGTATTCACCAAGCACCTTTATTGTCCATGTATATGGACCCCCTCCCCCCCACCCCCACCCCACCTTGTGTGGCCAAAACGGCTCTGACCCTTCTCGGCACGGACTCCACGATTCTTCTGAAGGTGTCTTGTGGTACCTGGCACCAAGACGTTGGCAGCAGATCCTTTCCTGTAAATTGCGAGGTGGGGCCTCCATGTATCGGACTTGTTGTTCCAGCGCATCCCGCAGATGCTTGATCAGATCGTGATCTAGGGAATTTTGGAAGCCAGGTCAACACTTTGAACTCTTTGTCATGTTGAAAACGTGATTCGTCAGACCAGACCACTTTCTTTCTATTGCTCCATGGTCCAGTTTTGTCGCTCACCTGTCGGTTGTAGGCGCTAGACAAGGGTCAGTATGGGCCCTTTGACCAGTCTGCGACTACGCATCCCCATGTGCAGAAAGCAGCGATGCACTTCACTTTTTTTTGTGCCATTTTTGCTATCGTAGTTCTTCTGTGGGAATAGACTAGACTATTCTTCGCTCCCCATGCATGTCTGTGAGCTTTCGGTGCCATTTTGGACCACTTTGGAAAGTACCTCCCACTGCATACTGGGAACACGCCAGAAGACCTGTCGCTTTGGAGATGCTCTGACCGAGTCGTCTAGCCATCAAAGTTTGTCCCTTGTCGAAGTCACTCGGATCCTTGCGCTTTCCCAGTTTTCCAACACATCAACTTCAAGTACTGACTTCATTAGTATCAATTACAATATTTGAAAAATAATTGTTTCGTCGATATCCATTTATTGCACGCTATTCCCTAGCTAACCAGATTAAGGACAGCACCAAACCCATCTTGACCCTGAGCAAAGGCCCAAGCGTCTGACAGAGACGTATTGTCAGCAGTTGGCTTGAGTTTAGATGGCCTCCATCACCCACTCTCCGTTCGGCAATCAAACATTGTTTGAGGAACCGGCCTCTGCGGATTGTTCTGCGTCTGAGCAAAGAGAGAGCACAGTGGAGCGCTGAAGTCATTTGTTTTGCTACTCTGTTTGGAATGCCCTCGGACAGACCGGGTTGGTCGGGGAGTTTGTGGAGAGAGGCTTTGCCTTGGTAAAACAGGCCGGTGGGGGGTGGGGGGGTGCTGAGTGTTGGCGAGCAAGGACTCACGAGCAAAGTGAGTGAGAGAAATAAAATAAAATCGGGCAGACTTAAACATTTACACGCCGTCTGTTCGAGAGCTAGGGTGTGTGTGTGTGTGTGTGTGTGTGTGTGTCTCTCAGTGTGTGTGTGTCTCTCTCTCTCTCTGTGTGTGTGATGTGCGGCTTCCCTCACGATGCGTGATTGGTGGGTGGAACGTTCCGGAGTTGACAGAGAATATTTACGGGCGTACGCGACACTTCCATTAGAGAAACCCACGGCGTTGGAGGTTGTGGTGTGCTCCACACCCCGCCTCCCACTTTCTCTCCGAAGGAGATGACGGCATGGAAGGACTTAATACGATGGCCACATGGCAGACCTAGCATGTGGAGCATTCTGCTTGTTATTCCTCTAACTATGCAGGGTCCTTATGAGCAAACCACAAAAGGGCCACAGCTTCAGCTCTGAGTCTATTCCAGTCATTTAGAAGGCAGTATTGGACCCCCGCGTTTTTTTACAGTTGGAAAAAAACCTTTATATATATATGCCAGGAGAAGCGGAAACTGCACTAACTGTAGCCACACACACACACACACACACACGCACACACCTTTGAAATCAAAATTCCGTCTGGTGTCACCTCAGTAGCTTGGTTTCCACTGGGAGCAAGCAAGACTAAACAGTGGGTATACGTCTTCACCGAAGACAGTATAAAATTAAACATATCTTGCCAAAATATGATTTTCCGTAGAGGAACATGCTAATAACTGCGCTGTCAACTTCGTGCCTTCGGCATGTTATATCAGCCCTAACCTTGCCTTCCTCCGCTTTCAGTGGGAATTAGATGCGTGACAATGCTATTTATTCCAAAACATTAATTCTACATAACTCGGTAGGAAGCATATGAGCTTAGTGGGGTTTTTTCTGGACGTGTACCTCCAGCTCTTCTACAGAACAAGGCTGTTCAGCAGAGCAGGTTCCACTGATTTCGACAGTAACTACCAATGTTATCTGTCCTTGTGGCTTCATCAGCGAAGGTCTACAAGAGAGACAAAAGCAAGGAAGACGCTGGTATTTGGGTGAAAACCTGTGCTTAGCAACCGTGTGTGCTCTGGGAGGACAGCGCAACGAGCTGGCGCATTTGCTCGCCGAGGTCAAAAGGTCATGACACTTTACGGAGGTTGAGATTTTTATGAGAGTCCAAAAGAGTGTTTTTACAAGTCTAAAGAAATCGTTCGTCCCTAAACTCAAGTCTCGTCAAGCTGTGTTCGAACAAGGAAGAACACGTCAGCCATCTTGGATGTGACAAGCACATGTTTACTACAGTGTTTCAAACATGTCAAATCAGTGTCAGCAGCAAGATGGCGGTCGCTGTGTACATGTCAAAACATGTTCTCTTTTGAAATCTCCTTCCTCCCCCCCCTCCCCCCTGTAAATCCGTCCAGTGCTTTTTATTGGTTGAGGAGTGGTTTATAGTAGGCAATGAAATGGTCATCTGTAAATAAACACCGTTGAGTTGTGCTCTCACAGAGCCCTGGACCCTTGGTTGATCAGAGAGCAGATGGGCTTGTTTGTCATGGAGGCATAATACATGTCCAGTCATAGACATTCACACACACACAGTCGTATGCACACGTTAAAAAAACGTTACGTTTGTTCCCTGAAGCAAATTATTTAGTACCCTATTTAATTCTACTTGGAGTGCCTATAAATTATTTATTTTTTAGACACACTTTATGCATCTGCCGCTGCAGGACATTAATTCTACCAAGACCAATGGAAATTGACTCGCAGTTTTTGCTTGAATTTGACCACCTAACTTGTTTTTGAAAAGGTTCATTGCCGTAGTGAAGCCTGTGTAGCCTTGGAACACTTGGGGCCTCTACCATTAAGCTTCCACTGAGGCATCTCAACTTCACTCAAGTCTGTCGCTGCAATGGATGCGTTTGAACTCCTACAGTGCGGACCCTCTGTCTGGACGAACTCAATAGACGGACCTGAATAAAGAGAGAAAAATCACAGCAGCAGTCTAACACTGTCTGGCCCGTGAACAGATTCTTGAATGAAAATCGTGTGTGTCTTTGACTTGAGAGTATTTATCTAATATGGGTCTTTGTTTGTGTGGGACAAGGGGGTGCTTGTGATGGAGTTGGTCTTCTGAAACAAACTCGTTTAACCATTGTTGTGATGTATTCTGACCAAGACGTTGTAATTTAACAACACCACCTCCCTCCTAGATTTACAGTCAGCCATGGGCAACAGAGCAAAGTCCATGGTCGTGAACCTCAGTCATTTTATTATCTATGGAGCTCCACTCAGTCCATTATGGGTAAACTGATGGAGCATACATTGTCGTTGCACAAACTGTGTGTAATCTGGCCATTATTTCTGCCGGCGTTTCAGTGTCTCTACTAATGTCCACTTACAGTGAGGCTGTTAGACTTTGTTCTGCTGGCAAGGAGGGGGGAAGCAGGACGTCAGTCGATCCAACTTCTGCAAACAACGGGCCTGAGCTGGGCTACTGAGAGAACTACTCCCGCCTGGAGACAGCAACACACACACACACACACACACACTAACACACACAGTTGTCCGACAAATTTTTTTTGGGTTTCGGTGCTGGGCTGTTTTTCGTTTTGGGTTTGAATGACTTGCATGTAAAGCCATTTAAAATTTTTTGAAATACCTTATGTTGATTACCCCACCACCACCCCTCTCTGTGTCTGCACACACTTGACTGTGATGTGTTTCAATGTTTGGGGAAGTGACACACACTTGTAATTTTAGACAGGCCAAGATGCCCTGACTCTACCTCCAATCTGCCCTAAAACCACGACAGCGACAGGGACAGGGACGAACCGTGACACATTCATATTATGATTATAATATTTATATTCATGAGTGACTTGTGACTGACTAACTTAGTGGAGGGGAACTCATTGACCTCTCAGAAAACACTGAACACCCCCCCCCCCCACTCCCACCCCAAAAAAAAAGACCACCTCTCTCCTAGATTGACAGGCTTTCTCGCAGCGCTGTGTAGCCAGACTAGGGCCTCTCTGACCTGAGCAGCGTGGTGGAAGGAGCGTCAGTTTATTCTGGTTCTCCATGGAATGCCCGGAATTGTTTGCACTGTCTGGTCTGGCTGCTGCTCCCACTGCTGGCCTCGCCTCGCTCGCTTCTTCTTCTTCCCCCCTTTTCCTTCCTCTCTCTTCCTCTTCTTCAACTGATTTTACGAATTTGTGTCCCAGCCTTCCAACTCCCGCCGCAGTCTGAAGGGCTTTGGTGGTTGCAGCAGAATACCACAAGGTTGTATTAGCACATGTTTGTCTCGAAGTGGTGTCGGCCAAGCGTGTGCGCGTGTGTGTGTGTCCTTTGAGAGTCTGTAAAGCCTGTTTTTGCAATAAGGGGATAATGGCAACTTTCCGGTCCAGTTAAGGAGCGGAGTCAGTAAAAACATTTTGAATGAGTGACAGCATCACATTCGTTTCAATTAAGAAAGAGTACATTTAGATAACGTATGGCTTTACTTGCAAAATATTTCTCTCAAAGTCTTCGCCAGCAACATACAGTAGAGTTGAAATAATTGATGTTCCATTTGCTAAGAAAACATTAAGGGTGTGATTTTAGTGCAAGGGCAGTATATTTTCACCATACCACTCAGTCCCATCGTTGAGGTGGATGAATCCATCATTTTTTATAGTGTTCCTTTTAAGTGTGCCTGGCCAATACCTCCGTTCAACTGAAGAGAAGTCTAAATGCAGTACATTGCACTTTTGTGGATGATGTACTATGCTTAAGGGTCGTTCTTTTTCTTCGAAACAGCACAAGTGTCTGGGGCTGGTGTTTAAAAAAAAAAAAAAAAAAAACTCAGGGTGCTGTGTCAGTATCCGTTTGGCTTGTTGGATTGCAATTCATGCAATATAATAATCTAATGGGTGGTCATTGTCAGGCGTGTTAATTACAAGAAGAAGAACCTGATTAATTGAAGTCATTTTCTGTGGTCCTAAATGCTCTCTTCTAATCTGAGGAAGTTCAGCTGTTCTATGGCTCGTGTTCACACTGACCATCAGCATATTTTAATATCACTGCTTAACAGTATTACTGCTATTCAATTTATAATAGCCTTTGTCCTCAAAGATAATTTATGATTACCAATAGTTGCTAAAAAAATTGTTTGTAAAACTAATTCACTAAAGAAGCAGACAGGCCATGGAACACCTTAACTCTGAGGTGGATTATTCAGTTAAAATATAATCGTGTCTCGCTACTGCCACTTCTGTCTGTCTGTGTGTGTGTGTGTCTGTCTGTCTGTCTGTCTGTCTGTTTGTTTCGGTGTCTGTCTGTCTCGGTGTCTGTCTGTCTGTCTGTCTGTTTCGGTGTCTGTCTGTCTCGGTGTCTGTCTGTCTGTCTCCGTATCTGTCTGTCTGTCTCCGTATCTATCTGTCTGTCTGTCTGTCTGTCTGTCTGTCTGTGGGGAGACACCTGTCTAGCCTTGTTTACACAGCAGCCCCATGAGGAACTCACCCCTGTGGCCCCTTTCATCTCCCTCTGAAAAACCCACAGCAAAGCTAAGCGCTCCTTAAAAATGTCTAGAGATGGCCCATTTATGGATTCATTTATTATATATTCATGTATTAATCTTAAACTTAAATTGTATTCTTTATTGGTGACCCCCGAATAGCTATTTGACGATGTAATCTGAGCAACCTGCCTATCTCACGGTCAATTCAAAGCAAAATGTGAAAAAAGGACCATTTCATTCCGGCTGTATGGGGATGCTGAATATCAGATTTTTACATAGAATTGCTTGGTAGATTCTTTAGTCAAGGGCACCCCTATAGTATTCTGAAATCTATACTGTACATTATCAGATAGTGGGTATCCAAGATCCAGTTGGCGGCCCAAACCTTGCCACGTCTTCGCGGCTGTTGTCACGGTGACAATGTCCTGTCAAATAAGAACGGAGACATTTGAAGAAGAAGAAATAAAACAGAGGGAACCGACACTTGGAGAGAAAAGGGAAGCGAAGGAGAGCAGTCGCTTGCATGTCCCAATGTCCGTCTACGCTTTGAGCTCTATGTTAAAAGCCCGGTGTCAAACATTTGGTCCAAACTTCAGAGGCCCAGTCCCAGACGTTAGCCAAACAACTGTAAAGTGGACAGACCGTGACCTTGAGGCCTTTTATATACATATATATGTGCTCATGGTGTTTTTGGTCCAGCTTCACCAAATTGATTAATTTGCTGCCCAACAGAAAATGTGGGGTGTTTTCCAGTATAAATACACGGCTCCTGTTCCAAGGCTTGTGTGGAATGAAATGTGGTTGGCTTGACGCTGAGGGCAAATAAATATGAGATTGGGATTGTCTCCGAACACTCATGCAGTAGTCAAGGCCACAAATCTGTTCCGAATTCAAGAGGAAACAGGGGAGATAAGTTCGAATGAATCTTTGAGGAATGATAGAAAACGAATGCAGATTTTTGTGTACGTGTGTCTTGGTTGTCTTGTTTCGAAGCCAGTGTGTTAAGGCTGCTTTCACCAGGGTATCAAACGAAGCCAGTGTGCTAAGGCTGCTTTCACCAGGGTATCAAACGAAGCCAGTGCTAAGGCTGCTTTCACCAGGGTATCAACGAAGCCAGTGTTAAGGCTGCTTTCACCAGGGCATCAAACGAAGCCAGTGTTAAGGCTGCTTTCACCAGGGCATCAAACGAAGCCAGTGCTAAGGCTGCTTTCACCAGGGTATCAAACGAAGCCAGTGTTAAGGCTGCTTTCACCAGGGCATCAAACGAAGCAAACTCATGCAATCGCTATCCATCATCGTCTTGTCAGCCTATATCTCAATGTTTCTCTATTCATCAGGGTTTCTACAGTTGCCAAAATGTCAGTGTTTCTATAACATGGCGTGTCATTGAGTTTGCTGCGAAATTGAATTCCGAGAAAGGGATGGGTAGACTAACATTAGGACCGCGACCTCTTTGTTCACTTTCCGCCGTAACTTAAAGACTCACTTGTTTCGACTGCACTTGACTCTTAAACGTGACGTTGCGTCTAACTAGCACTTCTACTTGATACGCTAAGTAATTGTTTGCACTCAAATTGTTTGTAGTTGGTTTGTGATGGTTCTGTTTTGTATCCTGATGTTTAATATAGCGCTTGCTTAGCTCTTATCTAAGTGATTAGGTCAGGGATGCACTTATTTTATCTACCTGACTTGTAGTTTTTACCTTATCTTTTTGTAGGCACTTTTTTGTAAGTCGTTTTGGATAAAAGCGTCTGCTATATGAATGTAATGTAATGTAGATAGAACTAATAAAAACCTTTTTTCTTTCATCCTCAATGTATATTTATATTACATATTATTAATATGAATAATGTAATAAATAAAGTAAAAACAAATTCGCTTCATATACAGTACAGGCTCCTTCAGATCATGTCCTTTTCCTAAGTCCTAAAGGCCGTGGTTGTTCTCATTACTGGCCAAGCCACCTATACTTCCACTTGTGTTTACTATTTGCTGCTAACGACATTAGCTCTTTACGCTAGTGGCTAACATAATGGAAACCTGGAGGTACAGTGGACCTTGGGTACAACAACCCCTGTGTCAATGTATAACCCTCTTTAATGCTATATCAACCAACCGACTTAAGGGAATGTCAGTTAAGGCTAATCAGCCATTTCCTGTGACCTTGCACCGAAACTAGCTGTGCTTTGGTTGGCTCTATCGAACGTGGTGGGCCTTGAGGGAAGATATTGAATTTAAGGCCTTCTACGTTTCGACTGAGTTTGTAAAACCTCCAAACACCACAAGCGACTCTGTCCTCAGACAAGGTTGCAATACGACTCTAGAAACTCTCAGCCTGTATTCCTTTAGTCTTGACTACTCTGTTGTTCTGGATCCCCTTTCATATGAGTTTAAGTGCGTGTCTTGTTTTCTGGAGCGCACACATGTGCCTGGAAGGTTCAGACCGCTGCAATCCGACAGCGGAGAGTGTTTGCGGGGGGATAATGGCTCGGACGCTGTCTTGGATCCTCTGAAGTGTGTGTGTGTACTAGTCTCACTAGGGAGTGAGAGATGGCCCCTCAGTGAACAGTGGTGGTCTAATCTCTTTCTCCCTCAGCAGTGGCTACACGCTGCTCCTAATACTGCAGTCAAGCAGACAATTTATGTTCCCTTCTCTGGGACCTGTGTGATCCCTAAAGGAACGCAAAATGTGTCTCTGCACGTATAAGGAGTCGTTATTTATCTACTTTATTTAAGTTGTTTATCTCCCGTCAGTAGCTGCATTGGTTTATAAGAATTTAGGAGGTACTGAGTTGGTACAGAGAATTTAAAAGGTTTGTTTGGTTTTTTGTTTATTTGAATCCACCATTAGCTACTGCATAGCAGCAGCTATTATTCCTGGGGTCCACAAAATGTACTTACATATTGTGACAATGCAACACATTAGAAAAAATAAAAGAAAAAGAAAAACTACAAACAGAAAGCTCATTTCTCTAGACCAGTCATCAGCACAGAACATACATAACACTCTTTACCAACTCAAATCCTGCATACCTTAACCACAATTTATTATGCCCAATAAGAAAACTAAACGGCAACTTTCAAATATCACAAGTCACAAGATGCTGTTTTATTAACCATTTAAATCTAATTTTACTATTTTCTTGTTTAATTTGTGTCGGCAGACGATTCCATTCATTCATAGCTCGGTAATCACATTAGTTCTTACTTTCGGTAATGCTAAATTACCACTTGTAGCATATCGAGTGGAATAATCACGACTATCTGACGTAAGTGATACATTCTCATACAAAATTAATGGAGTCTTCGTAACAAAAATATTCCTAAAGAATACAAGTAATGAATAAGTCAGTCTGTCTTTTACAAATAAACACGATAACCAATTATGCGTTTTCTTAACATTCGCTCTGTATTCACAGCCTAAAGCTACCCGCGCAGCTCTATTCTGTACCAAATGTAATTTATGTATTTTGTTAATAGAAGCATTTGACCATACTGCTGGGCAATAGTCTAGATTCGACAATATTAACGACATTTATATTATACAATATATATATTATACAATATTAAGGTACAGAGTTGGTAGAGAATTTAGGAGGTACAGTTAGAACAATGGTCGAACAGGAATTGGTTGTTGTTTGGATTCCAGGTACACACTTCTTGTGTGGCATCTGAATGGTAGATGAAGCGACTAGACTCCGTGACCCTTACAGTAACATTACATAACCTTAGTCTCCATTTCTACACCTCATGTCGCTGCCTTAATCCCGTCTAGTCACCACATTAGATTCCTGGTCTGTCCCAGCGCCACTGTGACAAGATTAACGACGAAGGCAAATTCAAACTGGCTCTCCCGGCAAGAGGGCACCGGGTTCGAGCAAACAACTTGCCAGAAAGGGCTCGGAGATGGCTTCCCAGCTTCGGCTATCTTTCTTGCACTTTGGACGATGTATCAAGTGTTCATTTACGCCCGCACATTTCCTGTACCTTATGCCATGAAACTTCATATAATTGTGGACGTTCTTGTTGCTGTGATACTTTCAGTGTTAGTGCACTACCCCACATGATATAGTAGCTGTGATACTTGCAGTGTTAGTTCTGTATACCCCAGACATACAGTATGTTTACAATTTCTTTCCATTTATGAAGTAGGGACATTTACAGTGGATGAGTTTGCAAAACCAGTGTGGTTCAAATTGGCTCTGAAGTGTGAAACGGATATATCATTCATCACCCTAAGTGTCTAGACTTGCCTCATTGCTCCCATATAAATAGTATGCTTACTCTATGTCTGCAACAGATATTTATTTTTGCTGCATCATTTGGTTTAATAACATCACGACAATTATAGCTCTGGCCATGCATCCAGTGATGATTGAGTAGCCAATTAGGTCTGCAATTGCCCTGAATTATGTCTCACATTGCGACAAGCATATGAATAACAGAGCAGGCTTTTGATGGACTGTGATGGAAAGCTATTTCAAATGATACTGTCAACTGCACACAGGTGAATGTGCCCATCCCACACATACAGTACTGTGCAAAAGTTTTAGGCAGGTGTGAAGTCTTTAAATTTAGGAATGTATATCTATATATATATATATATATATATATATATAAATGTTAATTGTTTATTTTTTAGCAATTCATAAAATACAAAGTGAGGGCAAAGCAAATCTGTATCAAATCACTATTTGATGTGACCACCTTTTGCCTTCAAAACAGCATCCCGTGCCTAAAACGTATGCACAGTAGTGTGTACCCCATCATGGTGTTTTAAAATTGTGCAACAGTGTATCATTGAGCATTGTACTAGTGGACCTTCACTAACCTTACCAACAAGAAAACGTGATGTGGATTAACCACCCCCCCCCCAAATATTCTATTCAAATAATTCTAATCACGCCATAGAAATGATGAATACAGTGTTAACAAAATTTCACCACGTTCGTTCTGAACGTGCCAAAAACAAAAAACGGAACAGGTGAAAGAAAAGCAGAGGAAGCGCCTCAGTAGTGGGAGTGATTAATGGCCACCGAGTGAGGAACGAGCAGTTAAACCGGAGGGGAGTTTATAAATCTCCCTGTGAGTCTCCAGAGTAATTGACGCATTTCGCTAATAAGAGTCGTTGGGCCCTGTTTGACGGATGGGAGCTTCAACCGCGTATAGATCGTGTTGCTCGGGGTCCCAGGTGCACGCGTGTCTGGGTCCTGTCACTGGCATGATGCATGTCCATTGGCATCGGCCTGCTAGCTGGCTCAGCTGGACTAAGGTCAATTCTCTCAGGCATGTGTACAAAGGCCCATGTCTGGAGTATGATTTCTATGTATGTGATGGCGGGGGGGGGGGGGGGGGGTTAGGGGTTGTCTTGGAGGGTTTCTGATTGGTCTTGCCTTACTTACAAAGCTTACTTGGCTTTGAGATCTAAGCTTCATGTACAGGATGTCTGTCTGGGCCTGTATGAGGTCATTTCCACTCAGCTTTTCTCTGTTTTCCAAGTTTTGTGAGAGCTTGGTGAAAATACACATCTCCTACAACTTAAAGGTGGACTCTGGGTTATATGGGCACGATGCCAAAAGAATTTGAAGAATACGTATTTGTCTTAAATATAAACAAGTTGAATGAATGTAACACTTCCTCATCCATGACCATGTTCCTGATTTTCCCTTTTGTACATCTTAAAAAGGTCAGTTTAAGATTAAGGGAATGACCCCCTTGGGAGGCTGTAATGGGATGCAGGTGGTATGAGAGATGCAGTCAAATCGTGCGTGTGTGTGTGTGTCAAGAGTGAATATATGACTCTTAGCATTCCAAATTACTTTAACAAGCATATTGCGAGGCAAGCACGACATGGCTGACGGTATAATGGGTGGATGGGTTGTGATAATGTTTTCCTGGTTAAACGGGACAGCAAAGAGAAACATGGCACACAGCAACCTTACAACCAAAACAAAAACATATTTCCCATGCTGCACCAAATTTGTACCAGCTGTATCAGGGAGTCCATTAAACAGGGGATTAGCCAGCTGTCATTAGGCAGTGGGCTTGTTCCAGAATAACAGTCTGACACTGATGTGATTTATGATGAGACGATAATTTTTTTTTTAATCTCTTGCAGTGTCTTTTCAAAAGTTCTCTCTCTTGTTGTTAATTATTTCTCTTCTGCGCAGCCTCATTCTGTCTGACTTTCTTGCTTTTGATTTGTGATTTATGATGAGACGATTCCTTTTTTTAAAATCTCTTGTGTCTTTTTGAAGTTCTCTCTCTTGTTCTTAATTATTTCTCTTCTGCGCAGTCTCAATCTTTTCTTTTACGCTTTCTTTTGTCACAAACACATCTTTACAATCTTCTTCCTTCTCTCTCTCTCTCTCTCTCTTGTTAAGTAGTACTTTCTACCTCTGTTTTCCAGCCCACCTTTTTTGGGCTGCTCGTGGGAGCTCCACCCAGCTCCACATAAAAGCTTAGCGTCCATGCTGTCGTCTGTCGTTTCAAAGGTTTCTCCTCACACTTCTCTAATTCCTGTGATACTACGTTACCCAGCGGACACACACACTCAGACAGAGGTAGGAGTAGCCCTTTTGGCGTAGTGACCTGTCGTTAACAAGATGGCTGACTTGGTGTTTACTGGAGGTTTTTATAAGAGGGGTTGTGTTTTGATCATACGGGCTTATGGATGATGCTCGAATGGTGGATGACACAATGAAAGCTCTTAAGTTTGTGTGCCTGTTTTTGTCCTGTCAACCTGTTTTGTCTACCTCTGTCTGTCTCTCTGCCTTTTGAATTGTCTGTCTCTCTGTCTTTTGAATTGTCTGTCTCTCTGTCCTTTGATTTGCCTGTCTGTCTCTCTGTCCTTTGATTTGCCTGTCTGTCTTTTGAAATGTCTGTCTCTGTCTTTTGAAGGATGTCTGTTTATCTGTTTTTTTAATTGTCTGTCTCTGTTTTTTTAATTGTCTGTCTGTCTCCCTGTTTTTGAATTGTTTTTCTTTCTCCCTTCCTAATATGCGGGTCAGGGCTCTTGTATTCAGTCTCTGACTTTTCAGCTGTCCATATTCTTTAAAATTCTTGCCATGGCTGGCTCTGTAGTGTGAGGAAAATTGACTAATTCTAGGCCATTGGCTATTGTTGGTTTTGAACAGAATGTAATGTGACTGAAACAAAACAGAATAAGGTGTCAAGTGAAATTAAGGAAAGGTCCATTCCAAATAACATCTTATTGTAGTTTTTGCTAGGTTGTGAAAATGAAATAACCAAACAAAATACGTTTTCTGCTGTGTTGGTGTTTTTGCCCAGGGATTGCCTCACACTTTCTCGGATGATATGTGACATTGTGCCAAAACCACAGCACGTTCCATCAGAGGTGCTAAAGCGTTTTTCAATTGAGTTATAATAATAATTATATAATAATAATTAATTGTTATTTGTCTTTTTGGGCCAGTAGATTGACGATGGTATGGCGGCAGTTGCCCTCCGTATTGAAAGGTGCTGCTCAGAGCTCCAAATCTTTTCTAAATGAGTTTGAATCCAAGCAGGGGCCATCTTTATATCTTTCTATTTCACCCAACACAAGTACAATCTCTTAACATCTGTTACTGTCCCAATGTTGTCCTGTCCACAATGTCTGACACATCAAAACAATTTATTTTATTTTTATTTTTTTTAATCTTGGTGATTTCAGTGTTTCTTCCATAGGAAGGATTGGTTAACACAGAATAGGCCCAGGAAGTTAGCCAAGCAACGAACATTTTGAGATTGATATTTATCATGTGATTCAAAGCGCTGAAGCCTGAGTAGCGTTGACCCCGTCCCTGGTCAGTACTGGACAGTTTCGCTATGGAATAGTCAAAAGTTGTGTCCCTTAATTTGATATTGTTTAAACTTTTCGTTTTTTGTCATGTGGTTTTAGTCTAACTACCGGCTTTGATGTCATCGCGCTGTATATTTAAATAGTTTCTCCCCAGTTGCTTATGTCAAGGTGCTTCATGGGTAAATAGCAAATTTATTTAAATATTACGTTTTACAGTACTATTCATATAACATTGACATAATATATAGTAATAGTTTAATATTTCACCGGCACTAGGATCACACAGCCATTTTAGTTTTGATTCTAATCCTATAAGGTCCTATATATGTGTTAGGGTTAGGATTAAGGTCCTATGTGTTCTCCAGGACAGTAGCTGTCATAGTTTCCTTTCCCTATCATAGAGATGTAAGCTATAGAGGGTAACAGTGCAGTGGCCCAAGTGCACTGTTACTAGATAGGCTTTTGTAACATATTGAGTTTAATCAAACTAAGCAGACTAATAATAAATAAATAAGATCACGTATCGTTATTTTGACATAAACCAATCAAGCTTAACTAACAATGGACAGTGAATATATTGTTTGCGTAGGTGTGCGGACATTGCAGTTTTGAGAGTTCATTGAACTTGGTTTTTGCAAGTATTAGCTATCCACCATCCCTCAGCTGCAGTTGGAATAATGCAGATGACGCAATGGTCCAGCAAAGGATGCAAATGTCAGGGCACAGTGAGAGCTACCATCAATGTCCCGTCAGGCACGGCTAGCTCTAGAATTATTGTCTCCTTTTAACTGGTGGAAACAATCAGTAAGACCAGGAGTCAACAAGCAAACGTCACCGTACGTTTATTTGAGTTTTTATAAAGGCACATTTCAAATTTCAGTAAGGACACTGGACCGTTACTGGAATCGTGTTTGTGTACTGTGATTGACTTTTTGTCACGATTATCCATGGAAGTCCTGGGTGTTTGATGCTCTTTGTTTATTACTATTTCATGGAATAAATGCAGCATGCGACACATATATATGGGAATACACCACCTGTCTGGAAAGCCTCCCCACTAAAATTAACTTCCTGTATATTCAAATAAGTAAACAAATATGGCTTTCCTATTCATAGATCGTGTTTTACTCACAGTGTATTTCACATTTACAACAATAATTGAAGTAATAATTCGCTATGAGTACGTGCAAGAACCTGAAGGGATTTTTTTTTTGTACAATTACAGTACTGCGCATATGTTTTAGGCAGAGGATGCTGTTTTCAAGGCAAATACTGATACGATATGTTAATTTGAGATTTTCTCTTCACTCGCTTTGTATTTTTATGAATTGATGAAAAATTAACATTTCTATTTAATTACATTGAACACCTGCCTAATACTGTGGCATAGCACTGCACATCCAATACCACACCGTTCTGACACGGATTCAGACTATTCATTCAGCCAACATGCTGTCCATCTAGACGAGCTGGAGCTTTAGTGTTCAATAAACATTTCAAAGATGCAATTCCATGACGAAGCACTGAACTCTCGCCTCGTCTTTCCATTCCTAAAATGTTTCTTGTTATGACTTTTGAATCTTGACAAAGCTGCACCGTAGAAACCGACCTCTGTCAGTTCCCTGAGGGGCCGCCGTCTCGGTTGCGTAACCTTGGTTCTGCTTCACCTTCAGGAGCAGAAGGGTCAGCCTATGCGTAGCGCTGTCTCCCCGGCCCTCTCTCTCTGTAAAGAGATCGCCTATGTGTGAAGGAATGCTGGAAACGGGGAGGCACTCCGGTCAGAAATTGCGGTTTGCGGAATGACGGCGGGTGTTGCCTGAGAAGGTGACCTTTGACCTCTGGCGGTCCAGGTATTTGGTTCACCGGCGAGGAAGTGTTTGAGGTGACATCAATCACGTTGGCAGATCGACAAAAGACAGTGGTCAGGGGGGTGAGCGGCTTGTTGAACGTTTAACCTTGCGCGCACACACACACACACACACACACACCTTCAGCTGGACTGTACATACTATGAGATTGTGGAATGCTGTTGTGGGGTAGGGGTGAGTAGTTGAGTTTAAACGACACCTCATCATGCTCGATGAATGATGTGAGATTGACAAATTCAATTGACAAGTGAATGTGTATTTTTTGGCCACACATCTTTCACACGGCTGCTTGGGACCACGGTTCTGTCGACACGACGTCGCAGCAGCTGTTAATACCGAGCAGGCAAAGTGTCCCAGGTCAGTTCATGGAAAAAGGTCATAGCAGCTGTAAAAAGGCCCCCGAAAGACGACCGCTCAACACCTCTCGTGTACAACACCTTGCTTTTTCCCCTCGACGGAGCTTGTGTGTGTTATGTTATTACCCTTTAGTTCCACAGAGAGCAAGTACAGTTCAACACGTCTCGTCCCTCCTCAGACGAGTTGGCGCAGAGTCGGCGTCGGGGACGTGGCTTGCACGCCGTTTATCGCAGGTCACACCAGGTAAAGCGAGGACTGACGAGGTGAGCGTGTGGCCAGAGTTGGATGATACACACCGAGCTGGCACGTGAAACGACCGGGAGATGGGCGAATGTGTTCCGCAGTCCCTAGATGTGGGCTTGGCTTGTAATCGACCATTGTCAGAGGATCCTCAAATTCCTGAGTGTGTGCTGATGTGTGTTTCCGTGTGTGAGGAAAACTTAAACCTAATATATTTATGGCTCCCGAGAACGTAGAATGTAATCCAATTTGACTTTCGAGAGCCAAAAGTCAAACCTTGAATTTTCGATAAATCCACCATGCAGTCTATCAGTCACTGTACCGTTCTGTGCGTGTAAAATAAGAAGTGAGACGTTGCCGTCTGGTTTTGAAACACAAAGGGCAGACCCAACCGCAAGGCAATTACACTGTGCAGGAGGACTACGTGTCCGTTAGGAGAGACATGTTCGGCGTTCCTACATGCCTTCTCCTTCTCGTTTGTTTATCGAGCGTTTACAGGCCCCGTCCATCTGGAAACAGTCAGAGGAAATACAGAGGAGAAAATGGAAATTTGATTATTTTCAAAAGCTTCAAGTAAGGGGCTGATAAAAGACTGGTGGCTCATCACCAAGGAAGCAGAAACCCCAAGTTGCGGTTTGTGAGTGTTGGCAAAAAATAAGTTTTTTCTTTTGCGAACGCAGACCTCCGTCCCGAGGGTCCGGCGCGAAAGATCTATGTTGTGCAGGATTATCCCGGTGCTAAGGCCTTGATGAGGGAGCGTCGGTATTCCCAAGTGTAAGCAACAAGGGAATGCTTCACATTTGTCATCTCAGGTTCACTTTAATGTCTGTAATGGTTCGCTGAAATCCCTGCACGATAAGTAAACTCACACAGCATGATTACTTCCTGTTAATACTTACCATACTGTTGAAGGAAAACAGATATTCGGCGGACATTTATTTTTTTTGGTTCCAACTTGTATCCCCAGAGAAGGGATGTGAGAACATAATTGCACCAATGTGAATGTACCAAATACAAATATAAAGTAAGAGAAGGTTGAGGGACTTTCCTTCTGGTGCAGCTGGGTTTTCTTAACGGTATTACTTGTAGACTAGACAAATAGAACCGTGAACCGTGTCAATTAGTACTGAATCACTGAAGATTGTTGACCTTTTGTTATATACACAGTTGTCAAGGGCAACAAGGGAGACAGGAAATGGTTTTGTTTCAGTTTAATGTAATATTCAAATATGTCCCCACAGTGGAATTGTCTGGGAATTTATTTTTGTTATGATTCTAATTCAATGGTTTGTAGCTATTACACTTAATACACTTGTTTTATTTATAATTTTACTAGCGGTTAAAAGTATCATGGGAGATGACTTTGATTTAAATAGCAATTGGCAAAAACAATCAGTTATAGAAGTGTCTAAAACACATTTGATGCGATCGTGATTAGAGGTGGGGAGAATAAATGGGATCTGTACTCTTTTGGCTCTCCACAGTAGTTTTCCATATTGATGTTTCCTTGGAGAGTAGAACAAAGTGTTTCTCACATCTCCTCCTCTTTGTGGGCTAAGCTTGGTGCTATTGGTAACCACTTCTGTCCCAGTGCCAAGTATGTGTCTTGTACTACACAAAATAGCAGGTCGTGTCAAGAGTTGATTGAATCCAGGCATGTGGATTGATTTTGATCAGTGCATACAGTACAGACACGCATTGTTCTCATTGACGGAATCAAATGACTGGTAACATCAACTGTCAAACAAACCAGCCTTGACTTGTACAAATTTGCCACACCGCTTCGTTAGCGTGTAAACGTGATCACATGACCTCTCTGTTCTCAGTCTACTGTGCCATGTCTACACACTGCATACAGCATTGTTTACCATACTATAGATCTCATGCAATCTTATTCAAGTGCTTTGAGTGTCTATATCAAATGCAATCTTATTATTATCATTATTATTTTTATTATTATTATTTTATTTATTGTATTTATTTTGTTTATACAGGGTCAGCTGACTGAGACTGTCTCTTTTGCAGGAGTGCCCTGTTAAACTAAATTAAATTAAAAATTAAACAACAGAACACAACATAAAAAATATACAAATAGTACAAATGCGTTACGACTTACAGTCCGATTTTATTAAATAACAATAATGTATTAAAATAATTATTTTAATATTAATAATTAATATATTATACTTAATCCTCCTTTACCTTGAATTTGAAGGTACATCAATTATTTTGGTTCCGTTGTGACTTCCTAAATACCCATCACACCTGTTGATTTTTATGTTGAAAGCATAATATCCAAACAGCCATTGCGTTCATTTTGGGAACATGAACGTCTTGTGAAAACTGTACAAAGTGGGCTGGATACATAAATACTTTCAGTGTTAACTTTCAGAATTTTTTTAAAAAAAGGCTGATTGTGTAAGGGGAAAGAATAAGAAGAAAGAACTGCAAGCATGGCTTAGATTGAGCCAATCAAGTGAAACCCAGATGGCTCTTTGTTCTACCCTTCCTAATCCTATTTAATGGTTAATTTATCATAACAGATTACTATTTTAGTTATTTTCAGTGCCATCGATGTGTAATCATAAAACGGGATGTAGAGTAACAGTTTGCTTCTAAAAACCGACAAAGAAAAGAACCCTGCATTCCCAACCACTGTATTGGCAGCTATGTCATTTTATAAACATGTTTCTTTCCAATCTGCATTGGTGGCAAAACACTAAGGCCAGGTGAAAACAGGCGTCATATCCAACAGATATGCTGCTAAACGTCAATTTACAGCAATTTATGTCCTTTTTTTATATGATTTAGGTCTTCCCTTCCTGCAGCGCAGGGTTTCACCTGCCAAATAGAGGACAGTGCAGGGTTTCACCCGCCAAATAGAGGACAGTGCAGGGTTTCACCCGCCAAATAGAGGACAGTGCAGGGTTTCACCCGCCAAATAGAGGACAGGGCAGGGTTTCACTCGCCAAATAGAGGACAGGGCAGGGTTTCACCCGCCAAATAGAGGACAGGGCAGGGTATCACAGCTAAGTTCCCTCGGGCGCTGGAGATGGCAGCTCCGTGTCAAAACACACCAGCATGCTGAGAGAGAAAAAAAAGTCACGGCACGCCACTGTCTTCCCATTCATCTCCGTCCCCAGCAGGGCCCCTGGACTGCAGGCTTCGCCGGACCGCATTGGCCAGAGCCCTCGCTCATGCATCGGGGAAGCCGTCCGCCACCACTGCAGCCCAGCACCACCAACACGACGACCACGGGAGAGTAGACCTGGCCAAGTCCAGCTGAGGCCAAGTCGAGACTGGACAGCCGAAAAAAACAACAAGCGGACTACCAGGACGTTTAGGTTTGTGAGAAGGAGACGTGAAGGGTAAGAGTTTGGTGTGTTTGGAGAGGTGAGAGGGGTGAGAGAGCCTGTCTGGTGTTTGGAGGGGTGAGAGGGGTGAGACAGGAGAGAGGGGTGAGAGAGCCTGTGTAGTGTTTGGAGGGGTGAGACAGGATAGGGGAGTGAGACAGGTGGTTGTTGGGCATGTGGGGGCTAGTAGGCACAGGCAGGAAAACAAACGTAGCTTATATTACTGTAGGTTTACTTTGTGACACGGTGTACATTTTATTTTAGTGACCTTGGAAATGTCATGTTTTTATGATAAATACCCAATGATCCCTCTTTTTCTGGATTTAATAGTAACATGTAGAAAGTGGAGAAAGCTTCATCTAAAAAACATTTAATAACTTATCTGTTCTGGCTTCCTTAGCTTATCACGTCTAAACATGATGTTTTCACTTTGAAGGTTTTCTTTAAAGTTTTAGCCGTAAACCAACTACAATGTCCTTATAACCGACTTTAGTATCGCTACGTAGGTTAAGTTAGGTTAGTTCATGATTAAGGTTAGGTTAATTCCTGATTAAGCACTTAAGAAAACAAACTTGAGGTGTAAAAGCAAAACCCCCTTTTTGATCTCGTCAGTGGCACCTTGACTAGATCAGCAAACACCGCAGTGGGAAAGCACACATTCACGCTCATGCGTATGTTTTTGCTCCAGTCACTCGCCGTGCCTCAAGAGATCTGTGCGTGTCGGACATGTTTGAAGGCTTAATGCGCCGGGCAGTATTGTTCCACGGTGGAACCCCTGCCCAGCTCTTGTGAGGCCCCACTAATTGCATCCCACTCGGTTATGCACACTGGTGAAACGTGACTCCAAAGGCCCTTGGTTACGACGTTAGGAAAGAGGAGGTGAACAAGGAGGTTGGTGATGGGGGGGGGGGGGGGGGCTTTGGGTTTTGCCCTCGTCGGAAGTGAGTCTGTGTGACTTGGCTGTTGGATGTGCGGAAAAATATCTCCTGCTGTTGACTTGACAAAATGCTCCTAAGTCAACACAACGGTTAATCATAAATGGCAATTAGCAGGAGAGCAAAAGGTGATGCTGCCCTAAAACCTTCAGAAGTTGAAGAGCTCAGGAAAATCAGGAAAGACTTGCTGCCCAGACTTATTACAATCAAGGCCTTTCAGTACACTTGGGGGGGAAATTATGACCACAACTTTTTGGTGAATTTTGGTTTTTTTGCTCTTCACTGCACGTGAATATGTGCTGCACTCTAGTTGTCTGACTCAGGTGTGCCCTCTAGTGGTTAGAGTGGTATGTGACCGTGTCTTGAGTGAAAGACAGAGAAACATTGAGTGGAGCGCCACCAAGTGGCAAAAAAGCGAATTTCTCTTTTACCAACCCACTCAGCAGATAACAAACTTTTTGAGTGGTTTATTGGATTTCACAAATCATTTTATGATAAGTTTAAGGAATTCCAAATATTAAGGAATAGAAAGCTATAGAAATAACTTTCTCCCCCACACATTCATTACAAGTGGCAGCTGGTACAAATGTTTTTTGTATCCGCACACACATATGTTTTGGTTAAAACAGCATGTCCGGTTGTGCAAGGCTTAATGCCATGAACTGGCCCAAACTGGTTCTGGTAATGTCGTCACAGTAACAGTTCTTGTTGTGGGGTTTGAGATGTTGTTTCCCTTTTTCTTTTTTTTTCTCAGTTTTTCAGTCTTTCAGTCTCTGACTGCCCCTTTTCTTCCATGTTGTAGTGTGCTGTCAAAAACATTATGGAGGATCAGCAGACAGAATGACAGAAAGAGTGAGGCGCTGATAATACTGTGTACAGTATATTCATGCAGGCCCATCTATTTTGATGAAGTTGTATACATTCGACGCATGGACCAGTCAAACGTTTGGACACACTTTTCTATTAAACTTTTGACTGGTGCTGCACTTTTTATGCAGCCCTTTCTGGTTGTTTGTTTGACACGAGAACCACACATTAACCTCAGTTGTCCTATCAAGCAAGGCACAAAACCAGTTTAGAAATGCTGTGACGCTGTGGTTCAATTCCATGGTGGTCGAAGCAGAACGGCGAGCACAGCGAAAGAGGAGAGCTGGAAGCCAATCTTGATCGTTTTTCCACTTTGGCTGTACACTAACAAACACAGCTGATTGGTCGGAATTGAGCTGTAACAAACCACGTCGCTTTGCTGAAACTGGAAGCCAATCACGTTAAAACCGCCCTTCATGCGCTGATCAAGGTTTTTATCAAGATTCAAGGCTCCACGGCTACGACGATCACGTCACAGTCTAAATAGAAATCTATTTTACGTTTGCCTTGTCACTTTGTTTTGTATCTCCTGCACGCCTCCTCCTGTGTGTGAACGATGTTGTTTTGTGGCATCAGCTCACCAGGGTGTCAGTTGGCTTTTTTTATTAAACCTTTATTTGACTAGGTAGTCACATTGAGATTAAAAACCTCTTTTACAAGAGAGACCTGGCCAAGTAGGCAGCAGCAAAAAAAACACAAACTCAACAGGAAGCATACAAATTAGACATTTACAAAACATTCACAATGTCCAGTTGATGAGTCATCCATTCCTTTTTAAAATGTTTTTACAATTTTCCAGAGGCACCCAGTCCTGTAGCTTTAGTTTCTGTTGGAATTCATTCCACAAGAATGGAGCCACAAACATGAACCTTCATGTACAACCTTCACATGTCTTCTCCCCAAACTAGATGCCCCAGCCCCATAGTTTTGGTACATACAGTACCAGAATACTTGCCAACCTTGAAACCTCAAAAATCGGGAGGATTTCCAAACAATAGCAGGTCTGGCAGTCCTCTATACAAAAAAAAATCGTATTGATAGATAATTGTGGTAATGAAAATCGGGAGTCTTCCGGGAAAATCGGGTGTTGGCAAGTATGAATACCAGTCAAACGTTTGGATGGACTTTCTCATTGAAGTAAATGGGAAGGTCTTTCCAAACATTTGACTGGTACCGTACTGTACATAGCTACATGTAAACATTACACATAAATCTAAATATAAATAATATAACTTTATACCAATCTCCAGGTTTTTCACTGGTAGAGACCAGCGCATGCAGGTTTAGGTCTACCACAAGTAAAATGCATTGCATCAAGTCAGAAATTCAGAAATAACTGCATTAATTTGTGCTAATGGAATATTTTCTGCCAACGGAACATCTGACACTAATTTAGTTTAGGATTTAATTTCATATGATTAGCATTGCAGTTCTGTCACAGCCATTTATAATACGTGAAATAGACCTACGAACTAAAATGTGGGTACAACTTCAAACCCTTGTAGTTTAAAGCAATAATTCTAGTTTCTCAAGCTAACTATTTATTTATTACTTTTTTTTGCCACTGGCTACTTTTGTTAAAAACATCAGCTTTGTAGTAATGCAATATTATCCATCATCAATTGAAAAGACATTGAGCGTACCCCAGCAATATTCCCTGTTTTAAATTTGTCTTCTACTTTCGACACAAGCAATTAAAAAGCCCACCTTTCACTTTTAATGGCAGTGCCAAAATGTCTGCCTCAGCTAAATGTCTTGGCAGCTCGAGCTGGCCGAGATATTCAAATAATAAATGGAATTTAAATGTGTGCAGATTAAATTAGGCTGTCAAATAGTTATTCTGTGTCCCTGCAAGTAACTTGGCCTTTCAAATGCAGTATTTCATGGGAGTATCTGGCTGTCACTTTACTATAATTTTGTTTGTGAAATACATGTTCTAAAAAGGCAAAATTATACTCCTTAGACTAGGGTGGGCATGGAGCATGAGAGAGAGAAAAGGTAAGAGATAGTTAGACGTAGGAGAGTGTAATGAAGTGAATAAAAGCAACACTTATTTCGACCTTCCCAAATAAGTCTACCAGGACGGCACAAAGAACAGTGAAGCATTTTAAGTCCCTTCGTTCCCGTCCCACCTCTGAACCATGTGTGCCCCCCCCCCCCCCCTCAGGACATGGGGGTACACCACCTTTCCCTCCACCTGTTCCTGGTGACCCTCCAGATGATGTCGCTCAGACCTGCCCACGGAGGAGCATACTACGGGCACAAACAGCCCCCTCCTCCGCAGCCCCAGCACCAGCCCCAGCACCACATGCCACTGGCCAATGATGGCTACCCACAACAGCCGTACTTTGGGAAAGAGATGCCACACATGCCCTATGGCAATGAGATGCCGTTGATGCCGCAATACGGGAAAGAGTATCCCCAGCTTCCATTGGACAAAGGCAAAGAGAGATTGGCCAATAAGGGCAAAGGTATGGCTGACACATTTCTTTGTTTTATTGTTAGCTGCCTGCAACTGGACTTGATTTTAGCACAGTGTGAAAATAAAGGAATATATAATGATTATTATTATCAATAAAATAATAAAAAATATTATTATAAACTAATCATTTGTTTCTATTTTAGTAAATTTTTTCATTATGTTTTGACAGGTTTTTTATTAATTAATTTATTTATTTATTTTAGCATTTAGTGTTATGTAGACCAAACAGTTATGAATACTCTTGTACGTTATCCTGTCGTTGACAGGGCAAACATACCCAAGAGGAAATGCGAAAGGCCCTCCTCCCTTAGGCCCAGGAGAAGGTGGCCCTCCTCCTGAAGGACCACAAGGGGAACAGGGGCCCCCGGGACCTCAAGGCCCCCCAGGGATGCCAGGTCAAGGAATGCCGGGGCCGCCAGGAAAACTCGGCCCACCTGGTCCCCAAGGGTACCCAGGAATAGGAAAACCGGGAATGCCAGGAATTCCTGGAAAACCAGGCCCACCTGGCCCTCCAGGTCACAAAGGCGAGTTGGGACCGGGTGGCGGCGAGGGACCGATTGGATTGCCCGGGCCTCCGGGTCTTCCTGGCCCACCAGGGCTTCCAGGAATTGGGAAGCCAGGTGGGCAGGGACTCCCCGGTCAACCAGGGCCTCAAGGTGAGCCCGGACACAAAGGGCTGCCCGGACCTCCAGGCCCCGAGGGGCCCAAGGGGGATAAAGGAATGGGTCTACCTGGGTTACCAGGTGTGAAGGGACCAGGTGGACCACCGGGGCCCCCAGGCCAAGGAGGCCTACCAGGTGCTGGGAAACCAGGTCTGAATGGGTTTACCGGCGTTCCCGGGGGACAAGGGAAACCTGGACCTCCTGGAGAGCCCGGTCCAGCAGGACCGCCAGGCGAAGGAGGTGATGCAGGCCCGCCAGGATTGCCAGGCGCCGGAAAACCAGGACACGATGGCTTGCCAGGACAGCCAGGTTTCCCCGGTGGCAAAGGGGTACCAGGCCCACCCGGTTTACCAGGGGGGCCAGGGTTACCTGGTTACGGTAAGCCAGGTTACCCCGGGCCAAAAGGTGACAAAGGACACGTTGGCTTGCTTGGTCCTCCAGGTCCAAAAGGGGACAAAGGTCATGTCGGTCTCCCCGGGATGTTAGGTCCTCCAGGGCTTAACGGACCACCAGGCCCACCAGGTCCAATCGGACCGCCTGGAGGACTTGGTTTCACGGGCCCGAAAGGAGAACCCGGCTATGGGGGACAAAAAGGACCTCCGGGCCTCAACGGCGAGCCTGGGCCTCCGGGATTCCCGGGA
Organism: Galaxias olidus; assembly: GCA_026901105.3. NCBI lineage: Eukaryota > Metazoa > Chordata > Actinopteri > Galaxiiformes > Galaxiidae > Galaxias > Galaxias olidus. The sequence goes on from JAPMUY010009424.1 coordinate 25,124, forward strand.
AAGGGAGGACTTCCAGGAGAAGGTGGTGAACCGGGTGTGAGAGGCTTGCCAGGGCCTATCGGTCCTAAAGGAGATGGCGGCCACAAAGGTCTGCCGGGCCTCCCAGGGGTTCCTGGTCTCCCAGGGTCCAGAGGAGAAGGTGGACAGCCGGGAGACAAAGGTCCCCAGGGACCCAAAGGAATCCCAGGAATTGGCGGTCCTGGCGGACCCATCGGCCCTCCTGGACTACCCGGACCGAAAGGTGAGCTCGGTCCACCGGGCAAACCCGGCTACCCTGGCGAAGGCAAATACGGGGCGCCGGGTGAAATAGGTCCGGAGGGGAAACCTGGTAGCAATGGGCCCCCTGGCGCTCCGGGACAGCCAGGACAACCGGGGGCCCCCGGGCCCCCGGGTCCACCCGCTCAGACCCCCGGCATCGGAGAAATCCTCCCGGAGATGGGCCCTTACAACGGCCCCAAACCCGGTGGCTACAAGAAACCCAAGAACGGAGGGGGTAACGGCGGCAGCGGCCTGGAGATGCCAGCGTTCACAGCCAAGCTGGCCAATCCGTTCCCTCCCGTGGGCACCCCCATCGTCTTCGATAAGCTCCTGCACAACGGCAACCAGGACTACAATCCCCAGGACGGTGTGTTCACGTGCACGGTGCCAGGAGTCTACTACTTTGTCTATCACGTTCACTGCAAAGGAGCCAACGTGTGGGTGGCGCTAATGAGGAACAATGAGCCTGTGATGTACACGTACGACGAGTACAAAAAGGGTTCCCTGGACCAGGCATCGGGAAGTGCTGTGCTCCCTTTAACGCAAGGAGACACTGTGCATCTGCAGCTTCCCTCTGACCAGGCAGCAGGACTCTATGCAGGTCAATATGTCCACTCTTCATTCTCTGGATATTTATTATACCCAATGTAAAAAAAGAAAGAAAAAGAAAACACACAACAGAAATAATTGTTTCTTTTTACATCATACACTGCTTATTTTTACATCAGTTATATGTATATATGTATATATGTATATATATATATATATATATATATATATATATATATATATATATATATATATGTATATATATATTTAAATAATCGACCAAAAGAATTGTTTTACAATTTGTGATGGCATGATATGCTTGGTTTATGGTGTATATAAATTAGGCAATTTATTAAATGTCAGGGTAACAAACTCTACATATTATTGACCCCCCCTCAACAATATAAATCCACTGTCCAGAGAGAGAAAGAGGAAATGCATATGTAATGATTATACCATTTGTATATATAAAAGGGCTACAATACACAGAGATACAGGCAACCACACATTAGAAACATGAGACTTGAAATTTGAGCAAAGTCAAAATAAATGATTGTAAATAATCATCAAATAAGTCCGTGAAGGTAATAATCTTTTTGATTTATGTGACCGATGAGGTTGTTGCTGATATGGTATTAAAATCATTAAACTGTCTTGTTTGGCTCTTGTATTTACATGCATCTTCTTGTATTGTAAGTACTTCATTGTAATTACCACTTCTCCCAGCAGTTGCAGAATTTTCTTTTCTAATTAATAACCAGTTCCATTAATCCATTTGTGAAAAGTGTGACTTGCACATTGATTAAAACAATTTTGTAGTAGAACGGTTGAAGTTGTAAAGCATGCAGTGTTTTTTAAAACTCATTTTGATTTTCTGATGTGTAACTCACTCATCCTGTATCACTTTTGTGTGTGTGTGCGTGCGTGCGTGCGTGCGTGCGTGCAAGGGCACAGTGACTATAATTTTTACGAGGTCAAAAATGCTCTAAACATTTTTTATTTTACGGTAAACGTAAAAAGCTCAAGCATTCGGCCAATGTGGGGGTGTCCTCAAATCAAAGTGTAAGTTATCAAAGAGTATGTAGCTTTCTATTTACGGCCACACTGCCTGCGTTCATTTGAAAATTGAGCGGTGCATATCATACTTGAGCTTTGAGCATTTTTTCATATTTCACCACAGTCCCCTTTTCTGTGATTTGTATATTACGAAGTATTAATACTGCCGGAACCGAGAGTATTTTCTGTCATCTGTCCAGAAGAGTCCAGTACCCGTCTTTGAATTGTATGAGACACTATGACGCAATTGTCAATGCATTTGTTCTTACCATGGAAAGGCTGTTGATGAACTGTTGAAGCAATGGATAACATCTCTGCCATTACCCAAGTTACATTTTTATTTTGGCACATATATACTGTATATTGTAGCTACTGTAGGTATTTTGGTATTCATTGCACGTTGCATTGCGTTCCTTTACCCTGTTCATTGACATAATCTCCCCAATGGCACTTTTTTAATAGGAGGATTAATATCACATTCAAGGAGACAGTAAAAGTTGTATGTTTATTATGGCTATTTTAGCTATAGCCAAAATGTTTTGTGTTGATCGTGAATAACATTGAATTGATGTAAAGATGAAAAATAAATTCTAAACAATGTTTTCATTTCTAATTACCACATAGGTCAGCCATAAACATGTTGGAAATGCAAAAGTAAAGTCTTAATCAAGTACTTAAACCTTGCATGTATTGGTCTCAAATGACAGTTGTTTTTTCAGATCCACTTTTTCAACATAAGTACATGCACTTAATTGGATAGAGTAATGGTCCACTCACTTATTTCAAAGGTGTTGTCAGTATTGCTTTCTGTAATTTATTTGTTTGACTACTGATAACCTGAAATTGTATTGTTTAGTCTGCTTGAAATAAGTAAATTTAAATATATATTTTCTTTTCTTTAACTGAAAATGGTGCTAAGTATCTAACCAAGTATGAAATTGTATAAAGATTTTGGTTTTGGGCTCTTTTTTTTGTAATAAATATGAAATGATGAAACAAAACTGTGTACATTATTAAAAAACCGAGAAGGGATAACGGCACGGAAAATACTTTAAATTCCATGTGTAAATTTGTAATATGTTGTTCCTTTACCTTTTTCAACATTATCCCCAAATAAAACATTGTTGTAGAGCAGCTAGTTGGATGCCCGTAAAAATTGGCTATAAACTAAATTCCATCCATCCATCCATCCATTTTCCGCCGCTTATCCGGGGCCGGGTCGCGGTGGCAGCAGGCTAAGAAGGGTAGCCCAGACTTCCCTATCCCCAGCAACGCTTTCCAGTTCCTCCTGGAGGATCCCGAGGCGTTCCCAGGCCAGAAGAGATATATAATCTCTCCAGCGTGTTCTGGGTCTACCCCGGGGTCTCCTACCAGTAGGGCTTGCCCGGAAAACCTCCAACGGGAGGCGCCCTTGAGGCATCCTGATCAGATGCCCGAACCACCTCATCTGGCACCTTTCGACGCCAAGGAGCAGCGGCTCTACTCCGAGCTCCCTCCGGATGACTGAGCTCTTTACCCTATCCCTAAGGCTGAGCCCAGCCACCCTACGGAGGAAACACATTTCAGCCGCTTGTACTCACGACCTTATTCTCGCGACCTTATATGGAGCTCAGCTCCTTCTTCACCACGACGGTCCGGTACAACGGCCGCATTACTGCTGATGCTGCACCAAATCCGCCTGTCAATCTCACGCTCCATTTGTCCCTCACTCGTGAACAAGATCCCGAGATACTTGAACTCCCTCGCTTGGGGCAGCAACTCACTCCCAACTCGGAGAGAGCACTCCACCGTTTTCCGACAGAGACATGGCCTCAGACTTGGAGGTGCTGACTCTCATCCTGACCGCTTCACACTCAGCTGCAAACCGCTCCAGTGCATGCTGAAGGTCACAGTCTGAAGAAGCCAACAGAACCACATCATCTGCAAAGAGCAGAGAAGCAATTCTGAGGTCCCCAAACTGGACACACTCCTCCCCTCGGCTACGCCTTGAGATTCTATCCATGAAAACCACAAACAGAACCGGTGACAAGGGGCAGCCCCGGCGGAGTCCAACACCCACTGAAAACGTATTTGACTTTGTGCCGAGTATACGGGCACAACTCTCACTCCGGTTATATAGGGACCGAATGGCTCGTAGCAATGGCCCCGGTACCCCATACTCCTGCAGTACCCCCCACAGGACTCCCCGGGGGACACGGTCGTAGGCCTTCTCCAATTTATAAACTAAATTGTATAAGTTAAATCCAATATGCCATTGCTCGGGAATCGTGTACCACGTGTCATTCCTGTCTTGAGTCTCTATGTATGGTTTGACTGTCAATATCTGCATAATTAATGACAGACAGGTGCGTAAAATTCGTCTTCAAACCATGAAGTTGATTGCAGTGTCGATATCATAAGGGAGAAAATTTCGGTAGGGCGGGTGGTCGGGGTTGGTTTGGGGGCGTTACACGCAAAACAGACCAAGTTGCCAATATCAAGTCCAATCCGACTATATCAAAAACGTAAAAAAAAGATTACTAAGAAGCATTCAATGAAAGACTGTCTTAATTACGTATGCACATATATTAATATATTTGCGGCTGACTGTTGTGAAGTGTTCTTATTGAGTGTTCTTGCACTTATCATGTCAAGTGAAGAAATGTTACATCCGCTTTTAAGCCCTTATAGGACATGGTAGCCTTTCTCCTTTCTCTAACTAACACTGTGAATTGGTTGTAAAAAGTGAAGAATACTTATTAGTTTGTTACTGCCATCCACCTTATGGTTTAAAGACAGTTACACCACACCTGTCTCTCATTAATATATGCTTTAACAATGGTGCAGAAGAGGTTGCAACAGCTTGATATGCAGATAATGCATTAAAGAAAGAAATGGTCACTGTAGCAAACACATTTAGGACAGTTGGTATAATGTTCACTCTAAAATAAAAGAGTAACACCAGGTATTTGTAATATATTGTTCTTCATACCTATGTTATTTTGAATATAACCCCCACATAAAACATTGCTGATTATTTGTGCTTATAGAGCAGCTCTTCGTATACCACAAAAATTGGCTATAAACTAAATTGTATAACATCCAATATGCAATTGCTCGTGAATCATGAATCAAGTGAGCACACCTGTCATTCCTGTCTTGAGTCTTTGTGTATGGCTTGACTGTCAATATCTGCATAATTAATTACAGACAGGTGCGTAAAATTCGGCTTTAAACCATGAAGTTGATTGGAGTGTCGATATCATAAGGGAGAAAATTTCGGTTAGGGCGGGTGGTCGGGGTTGGTTTGCGGGCGTTACACGCAAAACAGACCAGGTTGCCAACAAGTCCAATCCAACTGTTTCAAAAACGTAAACGTAACAAAAAAAGACTACTAAGAAGCATTCATTGAAAAACTGTCTTTAATGATGTATGCTAATATATTTGCATATCATTTGCATATTTGCGGCTTACTGTTCTGAAGTGTTCTTATAGAGGTTTCTTGCACTTTCATGACACGTGAACAAACGTTACATCCGCTTTTAAGCCCTTATAGAACCTGATGGCCTTTCTCCTTTCTCTAACACTGAGGAATGGTGGTAAAACGTGAAGAATACTTATTAGTTTGTTACTGCCATCCACCTTATGGTTTAAAGACACAGCACACCTGTCTCTCATTAGCTATGCAGATATAACTTAGTCACAAGGTTTAACAATAGCGCAGAAGAGGTTGCAATAGCTTGATGTGCAGAAAATATATTGTAAGTTGAGCTAGTTTACATGATTTGGCAACACAACACAGAAACTGGAAACCCTAAGTTACTACAGTAGATGTTTACTACTTTTATACATAGGCATGATGATACCAACACCATAAGAAATTCAGGGAATTTAAAAAAACCCTCAGATACAAAACAAAGGCTGCTTCTTTATGGTTTAGGTGACATGAAACTTGAAAGACAATTAAATGTACTGTACTGATGTTTAGGTAGTGTCAAATACAAATAATGTGTCGGTTAACAGCAATTTCTTTTTTAAATCACAAACAAAAAAATTGATTGGTACAATCAAAAAGTTATTTTATTTGACAAAATCAAACCCAGATTTTGAACAAGATGACATGGCCAAACTAGCACCACCCTTTCGTTAAAATGTAACAAGTTACATCGAACCTTTACCCTTTACAAATTGTACATATTCTGCACTATAAAATTTAACTAACCTAACTTCATTTACAAAAAAAGAAAAAATCAAGCCATTCCTCCGTCAGACAGATTTTTGCTCTGTCATGCCTTGGCAAAGAAGGTGGATGGGTCAACCTTAAGCCCTTAGTTAAGTATGGTCTTAAGCAGTTAAGATCCGGTAGATGAGACGATGGCTGCGGTGATGACGTAGGTTCTGCCACCAGGACCGGGTTCTGAAGTTCCATGGAAGATTTGACAGACAACTTTTCTAATGCCCTCATTGCCTTCTTCAGTTGGCTTAGCCTTTAACCTGCGAGCGTTGTCTGAAGACAAATATCTCTGACGTTTAGTAGTTAACTAGGATTTAAATAGATACATAATTGACAAGCGATTCAATGCTACACTTATTAAATAGCAGTAGTCCGTTTATTTGAGTGAAATGTTGACTGGGTTAGACTGGAAGCAAAATATAATTACAGGTTTCATATTTCAGGTGTTGTTTCATGTTTCAGGTTCTAAAAACAGCGATCAGTTTTGTTTAGCTTCAAAACAAAAATTGCATGAGTCACAGTATGGTCAGACATTGTTTACACAACCTAGGGCAATTAGGACTGGAACACAACAAGATGGCTGATCCAAAATTCATTATTACAGAACGTATTCATATATGTTTACCAATGGCCTAATGCCTGAGGGAATTATACTGGTATGGCCAGGAGAGATCTCCTCAGCAACAGGAGGCAGAAGCAGTATGAGACACAGGCAGTCACAAACAGGTCCAGTATCTTTTTTTTCTTTCTCCTTTTCTCCTTTTACTTCTTCTTCTTGTCCTGCGTGGAGGTGAACCACTGTTCTAGAAGCTTCTTGCTGTAGTAGATCTGCCAGGCGTGCACCTGGATGGCGATGATCATCACCAGGTACATGACGGACACGGCCGAGAAGCCGAAGATGAAGCGGTAGGCCTTGCCGTGCCGGTACAGCTGCTGCGCAACGGGGAACATCTCCATGCCGCCGTAGAGCAGCGGCGCCACGCAGAACAAGCCCGCGCTCACCATGGAGATGACCAGGTAGCTGATGTTGTTGCGCGGCAGCGCCATGAAGCTGAAGGCGGAGGGCAGGATGCTGAGGAGGTAGGGGTACTGCCAGTTGTACGGCGAGGCCACCACGCGGTGGGACACCAGGTTGAGCTGGCTCACCGTCACCTGGGCCGCCAGCAGCAGCCACAGCACCACGTGGACGATGTTGAGCTTGCGGACTTCCGCTTTGAGGGCGACGCTATACGGAGAGCAAGGTGGAGAGGGGTTAGAGGTGGGTTGTTACGTTATACAGTGCCGGGGAAAGAAGTAGCCGCATTATAACCGGCGTTGTAGTGTTATGGTACAATGTTTAATGCATCTGTTTGTGAAGAGAGCTAACCTCATCTGGTAGTGAGAGGCAACCTTCTCGCGGTGCTGGTAGTCGCTGCCATCCGTGCCGGTGGCTCGTGGGCCAGCTCGTGAGGCCATGATGGACAGCTGTTCTCCAAAGCCTGAGAGGGAAACGGAAGAGTGCACAGAAACACGTATTGAACTTCATAACACAGAAGACTGTACATTGAACAACAGATTAGTACAATCAAACTTTATAAAGTCCACTTAGGGATTCCTGCTGAAGATTTTGCAATGCTATTGTCATATTTTTAGATGATCAAGAGCATACATTGAACATCTTATTCATCAAGTGAATTAAGCTAACACCCTGTTAAGTATTTCTCAACACTGACTGAATGACGGACCGACTGACTAACAGGCCATTAGTTACACATCATGGTGCATTCACACCCTGCTAGCGCTGCAGGAAGTACAGATTTACAGGGATATCATTACAGGATTTGGGCTAACACCTAATTGGCTGGCAGTGAGACAACGTTGAACTCTCACCCCTGTCTACCTTGGGCTCCTCAGCTGGTTTTACCTCTGGGATGATGGGTCCCACGCTAAATATAGCAATTATAGACAGCAAACGAACTAAATACTCAAAGTGGAATCACATGTGTCCAAGTAAGTTGGACAAAAAGACTTGTCTGATATGCCCATTCCCGCTACCTTACCTACAAGGCATATGACTTCAAGTAAATGCCTTCTGTTTGTAAGAAGTGTGATCGTCATGCAGGGGGTTAGTATAAGACAATTTCACTGTAAAGTATAATGTTTTAGTAGGCTCAAGTCACCAGTCAAAATATTGCACATACACAAACGACATTAATAAAAACAATGATTGAAAACAGTCATCATAGTGTACGTTTATCATGAAAATTCGACAGAAATCAAACTCGAGCAAAGTGTAGCTATCGTAACGTTTGTGGTTTACTTGAAGCTAAGTTAGTAAGAAAAGTAGAAAGTAAGAAAAGCTCAAGCTCCCAGCCAGCAAAAAGCACATTCTTACATTCCTAATATTTACACGACTGTCGACATCGTAGGGCATAACGTGTAACAATAACAAAATGACTTACGATTTATTTAATATGTGTTTGTCAAATATCCAACCAACATTTAATAGCACAAATGCTTGAAGACTGTCCGAAAGTAGCCACGCTGACGTACTTTCAAATGTAGCAGAGCCATACGTCTTTCTATGGGCCCTGAGATGTTGACGTCGCCTTTACTTCTTATTTTCTGGTATATGGGGAATATATCTTCTTCACGGGCTTTACTGCGCCGTACAGTGGACTGGAGGGGTAACGCTAAAAAACTGTGGCTACAACAGATTCCCTGCGTAGGCCACTTTCCTAATGGAATTCTTTATTAACTCCGTATTATCACGTGCCATCAGAGTATAAAACCATGACATTTCATTGTGTACATTGTATTTTAGGGCAGCACGGTGGCTCGGTGGTTAGCACTGTTGCCTCACAGCAAGAAGGTTCTGGGTTCAATCCCCACCTGAAAATACGCCAAGGGCGTTTCTGTGTGGAGTTTGCATGTTCTCCCGTGTTCGCGTGGGTTTCCTCCGGGTACTCCGGTTTCCTCCCACAGTCCTGTGATAGACTGGCGACCTGTCCAGGGTGTACCCCGCCTCTCGCCCTGTGTCCGCTGGGATAGGCTCCAGCCCCCCCGTGACCCTGTACAGGATAAGTGGTAAAGTTAATGGATGGATGGACATAGTTTCAAAACAAGAACACTGTCGTCCTTCAGAACACTGTAGTATAATCCAGAACTGTTACACTACCAAATGATGAAATACTTTCAGTAAGAATTACATGTATTGTATTGTTACTTATTAGCCACACTCCTAAGGGAATGCTGTAGATTCCAGTATTAACCTCTCCATGACTGCTTATTAAAGATAATTTATAAAGCCTGACTTTGTTCCTACAAACCTGCAAAAAAAAAGACTGTTTCCAGAATACTATTCACAGGTCATGCATTCTGTATTAATTATTAATATCTGTTCCTCAAAGAATTTGCATGTTAATCGACCAACATTGTTTACAGCTGATTATTTGATATTTGCGATTCCTAGTTCCTTGTGTATTGCAAGGCTAAATATTAACCAGGATCTAATCCGAAACGAAAGCACTGTGAGCACTAAACTGAAGCAACCTGGTATCCAGACACAGGAGCCAGTGCTACTGTCATAATAATGCTTTTGTGTTTCAACAAACCCGTAGCGATGGAACCTTTGCTTATTTTACTCCTTTTCACAGGTAAGACTTATTATTTATATTACATTTAGGGCAAACATTTGGATGGGTTTTAATGTCATTGAGCTACTATAGCACAGTGCAACCCCCCCAATGATGAGAGATGGCAGTCTCCTCTTCTGAAACAGAAACAAACCTTAGTGCTATTAGAAGGCCCTAGACATAAAGTAGATATAACCATGTTGCTGTACAGAATCTGTCAGCTACATAGACATTTTTGGACCTCCTAGATTTTAAATAAATCCCAGAAATGTATCAATGGGTCTGATAGACAGAATGTCTTTGGTACGTTTGCTTGAAATGTGCTTGGCAATAAATTGCATTGCCTGTTCCTTAGCCATGTGGCCTTGTTGTAATAAAGTAATAGTGAGGAACTGAACAGATTAAGGTGTGAACTTACAGGTCAGTCATCAATGCCATTTTCAGCTTTTGCTTTGCCTTTCCCTTTTCTCATTCCCTTAAGTTTGTACAGCGGCGTAAAAAAAGAGCAAAAACATTTTGAATGGAATGTCCATCACAAACCTATGCCCCTGTGCACACACATTCTATCAGTGGTCTTGTTGTCATAGATATAATTGGTTTTAGACATGTACTAGAGTTTAATTTATTTCCTTACTGTAGCGTTTCTTCTTTTCCTTCAAAGTGCTAATGAGAGCACAGTATATCTATCCGGATGCTAGCTCCTCCATACTCGTCAAGCTATTAGCATTGTTTGAACAGAACTTCATGCAGATTTAATCTAACCAACCTTAGAGGGTGTGTGGTAGAATGTGTGTTTAGTAGTGAACATACAGCTATTAAGTGCCTGAAAGACCCAAAATATGGCAATTCTTATTCATTATAAAATAAGATGCAATCATTTCTCCTTTATTTATGTGTCATTCTTAGACAATGCTTTTAGAGAGTGAGATTAAAAAAATACGGCGTAAAAAAAGAGCAAAAACATTTTGAATGGAATGTCCATCACAAACCTATGCCCCTGTGCACACACATTCTATCAGTGGTCTTGTTGTCATAGATATAATTGGTTTTAGACATGTACTAGAGTTTAATTTATTTCCTTACTGTAGCGTTTCTTCTTTTCCTTCAAAGTGCTAATGAGAGCACAGTATATCTATCCGGATGCTAGCTCCTCCATACTCGTCAAGCTATTAGCATTGTTTGAACAGAACTTCATGCAGATTTAATCTAACCAACCTTAGAGGGTGTGCGTGTGGTAGAATGTGTGTTTAGTAGTGAACATACAGCTATTAAGTGCCTGAAAGACCCAAAATATGGCAATTCTTATTCATTATAAAATAAGATGCAATCATTTCTCCTTTATTTATGTGTCATTCTTAGACAATGCTTTTAGAGAGTGAGATTAAAAAAAATACGGCGTAAAAAAAGAGCAAAAACATTTTGAATGGAATGTCCATCACAAACCTATGCCCCTGTGCACACACATTCTATCAGTGGTCTTGTTGTCATAGATATAATTGGTTTCAGACATGTACTAGAGTTTAATTTATTTCCTTACTGTAGCGTTTCTTCTTTTCCTTCAAAGTGCTAATGAGAGCACAGTATATCTATCCGGATGCTAGCTCCTCCATACTCGTCAAGCTATTAGCATTGTTTGAACAGAACTTCATGCAGATTTAATCTAACCAACCTTAGAGGGTGTGCGTGTGGTAGAATGTGTGTTTAGTAGTGAACATACAGCTATTAAATGCCTGAAAGACCCAAAATATGGCAATTCTTATTCATTATAAAATAAGATGCAATCATTTCTCCTTTATTTATGTGTCATTCTTAGACAATGCTTTTAGAGAGTGAGATTAAAAAAAATACAGTAAACATGCTCACCCTTAACTTTTATTTATTGTGGCCCCCATAGTCACTTTTGGACAACTTGCCCATCCTCAACCCGTGATCACTGCTTCTTCAGATGGACTCACACCTGCCCCAGAAGAGAATGACCCTAAAAAAATCTCCCTTTTTGCCCTAAACGTGACAACTTGGAATAGCCCTACTACCACCCCCGACACTTCACGACAGGGACACACTGAAACACTTACAGACTTTGCTGGGATTACTCTTGCTGCCTCTCTTCCCACCAAAACAGTTTTTAATATAACTGTGCCTCTACCGCTTAGCAAAAGTAATCGCAACCTTAATGGCACTACTGACAGTATTACCACTCCTGATAACAATATAACCACACCTGAAATTAACACTATTACCACTCCTGATATTAATACTATTACCACACCTGACATTAACACTATTACCACACCTGATATTAATACTATTACCACACCTGATATGAACACTATTACCACACCTGATATGAACACTATTACCACACCTGATATTAATACTATTACCACACCTGAAATTAACACTATTACCACACCTGATATTAATACTATTACCACACCTGAAATTAACACTATTACCACTCCTGATATGAACACTATTACCACACCTGATATGAACACTATTACCACACCTGAAATTAACACTATTACCACACCTGATATTAACACTATTACCACACCTGATATGAACACTATCACCACTCCTGATATGAACACTATCACCACTCCTGATAACAATATAACCACACCAGACGATATCACCACACCTTACGGTATCACTACACCTGACGCAGGTATCACTACACCTGACGCAGGTGTCACTACACCTGACGCAGGTGTCACTACACCTGACGCAGTTGTCACTACACCTGACGCAGGTGTCACTACACCTGACGCAGTTGTCACTACACCTGACGCAGGTGTCACTACACCTAAAGCAAGTGTCACTACACCTGACGGTATCACTACACCTGACGCAGGTATCACTACACCTGACGGTCTCACTACACCTGACGGTATCACCACACCTGATAATATCACCACACCTGATGGTATCACCACACCTAGTGACATCACCACGCCAAATATCACTACACCTGATATCACAACATCTAACTTCATAACACCTGATATCACAATGCCTATGATCACAACCATTAATGTCACAACACCTGTGATCACAACACCTGTGATCACAACCCCTAATGTCACAACACTTGGAACCACCACACTAACTTTGCCCACCACACCAATCCCTCTGCCAGTGTGCATTCATGAGGGGCAACTTCTGAACGGAGTGTGTGTCTGTCCGGACAAATGGATTGGAGTAACCTGCCAAATTGGTAGGTACACATGCATTATACTCCCCAGATAAAAGATTATGTCAAGGCTTTTATTATGGTGAGTGTTTGAATGTTCACAGCATCAGTTTGCAGCTCCTATCAAAGGATAAGAGCAGCAGGAATGTGTCAATAACTTGAATCATTACTCTCGTAGATGCATTGTATATTAGTAAGTTTATCAGACCTAGGACTGTTTTGCTCAATATTTCCAACATAAGTATGTGCCCTTTTCTGTTATCTAGTTTAATTGTTTAATTTATTATTCATTTGAAACTGTAAAGTCACCTATACATCTTTGGTTAGATTTACATTTTTTAAAAACTATCTCAAAACCTACAGCAAATTTCTGCACAGAGCAAAAGATCTACAGGTTTTCTTTTCCCGAGACCGTTGTCGGATGGTTCGCTTACTCTATTGAAACATGTGATAAAGGAACAAGCAATGGTATGTTCAACACAGTCACTATGCAACCAATCTGCTATAACTACGGTTGATTTACAATATAATAATTATAAAAATAATTGACCGCATTTGACATAGCGCTTTTTTAGACACACAAAGTGTTTTTACATTGTAGAGAGAGGGGGGGGGGACAGGGGGGGAAGGACACTCACAGTTTGGTCAACAACATAATACACTTGTGACAAATGGCCTGTTTACTTTTGTGCATCGACCACGTTCCAGCTGGAACAGCAGAAGCCTCAGCTAGATGTTTCAGAAATGCAACGGGAGGGCCAGTATTTCATAAACCGCAAAAGCTGGATTGTGGCCTGACGCTAAATGACATCAACTTGTCAAATGTAAGCAGACGAACAAATAGTAATAATACATATCCTATTGAGGTGCCTGTTAAAAGCCATCGTGTGGACTATTTAATGTCTAAAAAACATTCATCTTTTTGTGTGTGTGCTGTAGTTCAACATTACAAACGCCCTCCAGTTGGCATCCAGTGCCCAGATCTTAACATCTCGACCTGAGCAGCTCACTGTTGAAAACATTACTACCGCAGCTGAGATTGCAAGCAAACTCCTTGAAGAACCCAATATTCAAGAGGTAACCATCTGAGCTATTGTTCACAGTTAAAATGCTTTTAACATTTAAAAGTTTTTTTTTAACCAAGGAATTACTGATACAATCAAAACATTACGCTGCTAGACATACAGCTCTGGTGGGGCACAAGCCCTCCGTGTTCGGGGATGGATAGTGATGTGTGCACCATGGTGGACGGACCTAGACCGCAAGGTGCACGCTCCAGCTTGCATTTTGGGTTAATCTGTGCTGCTTTGACATTGTGGATAAAATAAAATAAATACATTCTGTTCCCGTCATTATCAATCTAAATGAATACTGTGCCAAATATAGGATCTTGCTCAAACTTTAAGGTGAGATTTTACTGGGACACCGTGCCATAGTAAAAAGGGACTAGCAACGGCCAAGGTCAGAGGTCGACAACAGAGGAGGATAACTTGGTTTACGGATGTTGGCTGTCCCCACAGGATGCTGCCGAGGCAACCATAGCAACGGTCAGCCAACTGCTGAACGCTAGTGTGCAAAGCAGTGACGAGGAGACCACCGCAACCCAGAGGTAACCATGACAAACAGACGCCAATCATGAGCCAAATGATTTTACAAAGATACTGTTGAGGAGCACGTCACTAACCGCTGCTACCTTTAAATTGAGGGGGAAACGTGTGTGTGTGTGTGTGTGTGTGTGTGTGTGTTAATGTTATGTGTGTGCTTTTGTTTGTTTCTTTGTGTGTACGTGTTTCAATGTGTGTGTGTGTGTGTGTGTGTGTGTGTCTGTGTCTGTGTCTGTGTCTGTGTGTGTAATGTGATACCAGCCTCACACACTCCTTGGAAAGGTTCTCGCAGAGTCAGAACCAAACTTCTCAGGTGGTCCAGCCAAACCTGGCGGTCCAGTCCGTCCAGGTTCCTGGTCATGACACAGTGGGCGTTCAGTTCACAGCTCTCGTCGGTGAGTGGGACTAAACTTCTTTCACCTCTTTCGATGAACGATTAGCCAGGGGGTCAGTAGTTTTGGTCAGCAATCCGATCGCAGTCAATGCCTATTTCGCGCTTAGTTTTTAATTAATTAATTCATTCATTTAGCTGTTTCTATTATCATTATTTTTGGATTGTTATTTATTTATTTAATGTAGTTAAATTGCAGTCAATGCCTATTTCGCGCTTAGTTTTTTTTATTAATTTATTCATTCATTTAGCTATTTCTATTATTTTTTATTGTCATAATTTTTTATTTTATTTTATGTAGTTGTTCTCTTTCTCCAGGACCATCTGGCCAGTTCGTGGCTAACAGAACTCGAGTCGACACCAACGTCTCCGAAATGGTCACAGAAAACGGTGGCACCACAGATGTTCAAATATTTATCAAATTTACTCCCAGTGAGTTCTTCTCTTAATATATAGGAACGTTGCACATGTCCTCGTATGCTTTTCCTACTACCACAGGGTCTTAAGTAAGCAATTTACTACCTTTTGAAAGTGTGATAAACAAGTATGATAAACCATTAAATTGCTGTGGTAATAGCGAAACCATAAACGATAAAACCACGCGGTAAATGATTCCCTTCTCTTTCAGAGTCCACAGGTCCCTTTGCGGTCGTAATCGCTGTTTCCCTCCTTCTTTTCCCCATTCCAACTCCTAAGACGCACGACCTCGGAGTTGGAATGTCTCTCTCAGTCCAGTGATGGTCTAGTGTTGGCGTAGTGAGTGGAACTGCTACCTGGAGACCAAAGGGCCATGAGTTCAAGCTCATCAGGGAACACCACCACTAGTGTGCCCTTGAGCAAGGCACTTAACCCTAAATTGCTCCAGGGGGACTGCCCCCTGAATGACCGTAATGGAGTGTGATGATAGAATGCATCCACTGTCCCTAGTGGTTTGATTATAGTAGACAACAAACACACAAACAAACCAGGTTGAGGGTTGAACGCTGGTTAATAAACAAACAGCAATAAGAGGTCAGAGATCCAAAAACATCGTTGTTGCATGTAAAGAAACGTTTTAAGACGTGCACCAATCTGTCTTCCCCCTGTTGTGGCCAAATTTGGGCATCCTAGCGGATGTTCCGGCATGGGATGTGGTTCAGGGGTGAGGGGACGGTCAGAGTAAAGGCCAGGTCACCAAGAGACAGTCAAGAGACTTTCGGAGACACTGAAGGCTAGACGTTTGTGTTGTAATTCATATTATTAAGTCATGTCTTAGTTTCCTGCGTGCGTGTCTTTAGATATGCTGATTATGAACATGTGATCCATCTTGTCCAATGGAACGATTGTTTATCTTATAGATCTATATACTCGTTAGAACCTTGTCAACTAATCAGAACTTACTATGTCGTTAGACTGATCGGACTGTGGTATTTTCAATGTGTACAGACTCTGACTCAGACTCTGTAGTCATCAATAAAATTATACATGATCTTTTCATGGTTTCTCCCTCTCATTAATTGGTTATTTTCTCCCCCCCCCCCCCCTCCTTCTTTTCCCCATTCCAACTCCTAAGACGCACGACCTCGGAGTTGGAATCTCTCTCTTGGGTTTGTGCTCTACCAAAACGACCGGTTCTTCAGGTCCCGTTCGTTTCAAACCCAGCTGAGAGGCCCCAGTCGGAGGGTCGTGTCAGCCAGTCTCGGCGGCCCCCCCGCTCGAGAAGTACCGGAACGGGTGGAGATGCTCTTCAGGCCCACGGTAGGCCCACACACACTCATTCAGCCCATGATTTGAAGGGCCTCGCAGTCACGCGGGTTTTTATGCATTTTCCCCTCAAGCTGATACGAAGGAACTTTTTCTACAATGTGCCCTCCAAAAATATGTATTTCCACCCCGACCTATGGCATAAAATAAAGTGGATTATTTGTTGATTCTGTGCTCAGATTATCCCCAACACCACCTTGTACGACTACGCCTGTGTATTCTGGAACTACACTCTCCGCGACTGGAACACTAACGGCTGCCAGAAAGTTGAAGTGCATCCTAACGGGGCAATACAATGTGCCTGCAATCACACCACTAACTTTGCAATCCTCATGGCAAGTATTTGCCCACGCACACGCACACGCACACGCACACACACGGTTAACGGCCTCAAGCACAAGAATTCACACACATACAGCACACATGCACAGTCACACAGAGACACCGACATGTTCGCAAGCCTATGCATGCCACAAACACTCATTCACAAAGGGTGACCAATTGCATTTTCCTTATTGTACTTTGATTTGTGACACACCCTGACCAGAGAGGCAGTGCATAAACTATTGTCCTATCTGTCCGATCTTGGTTATAGTTTTATGCCTTTGACTTTGTTTTGATAAACCTTTCCCACAGTCTTTTAAGATGGATTATGACTACGCAGAAGCCCTGAGTTGGGTCACTTACATAGGATGTTCATTCTCTATCGCTGGATTGAGTGCAACTATAATCTTCCAAATTGTTACAAGGTAAGAACGGAGGATTGCATAAAGTGCATTAGCATATGCATAGTTTGTTTTATTGTTTTGCAAAGTTGAGTTTGACTATGCTAATTGACCTCTGACCTTTCACAGGAAGACCCGGAAATCCAAACCCACAATCCTCCTGGTCAGCATCAGTGTCAGTTTGCTGCTGTTCACCCTCCTCTTCCTCGGTGGCATCAACAACCCTGTCAATCAGGTAAGAAGAGGGGGAGGAAGGGCTTGGTGACAGGTAAGGAGTATAAAGACGTTTGGGACCAACAGTAGGATTTGATAGCAATATATTTATATACAGTACTGTGCATAAGTTTTAGGCAGGGGGTGCTGCTTTGAATGCAAAGGATGGTCACACTAAATATTGATTTGATATAGATTTTCTTTTCACTCACTTTGTTTAATTTTATTAATTCATTAAAACAAACAAATAACATTGATATATTTTTCTAATAATTCTTACTTTAAAGCATGTTTTTCCACACCTGCCTAAAACGTTTGCACAGTACTGTATATATATGTGCATCGATGTGCATCCATTTGCAATGGCCGTGTTCCCTATCAAACCCTCACCCAACCCGACCACCAGAACCTGGAGAAGACGGCGGTGAACAGTTCGGAGAACGCCGTCCCCCGGTCCAACCTGCACGTGGAGGCGGACCGCGGGCGGTGCTCGGCCGTCGCCGCCCTGCTCCAGTACTTCCTGCTGGCCACGTTCACCTGGAACGCGCTGTACGCCACCAACATGGTGCTGATCATGAGGAACACCCTGTCGGAGCTGCCCTCCTACACCACCGGGGCCATCGTCGCCATCGGCTGGGGTAGGAGAGTCACCGTGTGTGTGTGTGTGTGTGTGTGTGTGTGTGTGTGTGTGTGTGTGTGTGTGTGAGGTTGAGTAGGGAGGGGGACCGGTTGCTTTGGAGACCCTACAAAGAGGTCGTTTCTAAACCTCATCACGAGTACGGAACTAAACTGTACTCATTAGCAATGGTGTTATATTAAAGAAAGCACCACGGCATGACAAACGTGACCACATACATACACATATACAGTAAATATACACATACACATACACAGTAAACATACTCATACACATATACAGTAAACATACACATACACATATACAGTAAACATACTCATACACATATACAGTAAACATACACATACACATATACAGTAAACATACAAATACACATATACAGTAAACATACTCATACACATATACAGTAAACATACACATACACATATACAGTAAACATACAAATACACATATACAGTAAACATACACATACACATATACAGTAAACGTACACATGCACAGTAAATATACACATTTAATTCATAAACTCAAATACACATTGTTCCTAGTATATTTATCGAAAGTATTGACGTAAAGTAGTAAAATACTGACCATGAGGTTAACACACAGTGGTGACCGTAGTGTAAGTCCACACCATAAACTTCCTTATACGAAATATCTTTGAGAGCACTTGGAAAGGGTCCACTATAAATAAATTGCGACCTTGTAACGCAGAATTAGTGTGATTTATACCAATCTCCTCTTTCCCCTTCAGGGCTGCCTGCCTTGATGGTGGCCATCACACTGGCCATCACCTACAGAGTCAGCGACCCGCTGGGCTACCGACAGGAGGAATTGTAAGTCAAAGGGTGATCTCTGAAAGGCTGGGGAGAAAAGGAGCCGGTCCAGTTTTACTTTCAAACATTCTAGTCGCAAATGCTGTTGGCCAGAAAGCGTAACGTCCTACTAGGATGGCGCTGACAATTTGTGTTTGTAAACAAAATCGTAACGCAATGAGATAGCACGGCAGAAACAGATGGTGGTCTAGTGTTGGCCTAGTGAGTGGAACTGCTACCTGGTGACCAAAGGGCCACGAGTTCAAGCTCATCAGGGAACACCACCACTAGTGTGCCCTTGAGCAAGGCACTTAACCCTAAATTGCTCCAGGGGGACTGCCCCCTGAATGACCGTAATGGAGTGTGATGATAGAATGCATCCACTGTTCCTAGTGGTTTGATTATAGCAGACAACAAACACACAAACAAACCAGGTCAAGGGTTGAACGCTGGTTAATAAACAAACAGCAATAAGAGATCAATAAACATTTAAGTGCCAGCCTGTTTTTTTCATGTGAACACAAATTATGTTATGCAAAAATCATAAATGATTTATCAGTAGTAAAACTATATTGCTGTAAATAAGCTTAGCGGCCCCATTTCAAACACAGCAATACATTTGAATTTTAACAGTTGGGGGGATTTTTTAGGTAGTTCCCTGTTTTTTACACTATCTCTCTCTCTGTCTCTCTCTATGTCTCTCTCTCTCTCTTTCTCTCCACGTCAAGTTGCTGGATTGCTGCTTTAGATACTAAGGGGGATTTTGACTTTGGAAAGCCCATGTTCTGGGGTTTCCTCCTCCCTGTAGCATTGATGCTCATGCACAACATTGCAGTGGTGGTCTACTTTGCATTCACCACATGCAAAAGAAACCCAATTTTGAAAAGGTACAAAAAAAATTCTGTCTTCTATTCTACTAAATGAAATGCATACAAAATATTGAAAAGATGCATCAGTAATTGACAATTAAAGTATTACCTGAACATAAAGAAATTCGGGTGAATCATACATGCTGGCATTATCATCACAAGAATCACGGACTGTAATTTCTATAGCTGGCTGTACAGAAACATCCAATGATGCAAACTGTATTTATAAAACGTTTTTTTCCTTCGATGTGCATCCATTTGTAATGGCCGTGTTCCCTAACAGTAACATGAAGTCATCAAGAACCAAGAAGGTGGTCAGTAGCTTTTCCCTAGCTGTGGTGTTGGGCCTTTCCTGGACACTGGGCTACCTGATGATGACCAGCCACGATCCCAAAGTCCATGGAGTATTTGCTGCCATCTTTTGTGTTTTCACCACGACGCAGGTAAGCGCTGAAATAACTGAAAAACTGCTGAAAAACGCATCTTGTACAGAACTTTGGCAAACTTTTTTCCCTTAATAAATGGATGCCGTTTTCTCTGGTGAAAAGATTTACACAAACGATTGTTCTTTGAGTAGCTAACCGGGCTGTCCTAATATGGTCACCTATGCACACACAACTTCCTCCTTCTCCTTTCTACCTTCAAGGGCATCCAGATTTTCATCCTGTTCACAGCCAGAACGACGGCCTTTAAGCAAGGAGTCTCGAGGGCAATCCATTCTGTCCCTGCCCCTGAGATTGGTATACACACTGGGAAGTTCTCTCTGTGGCGGAAGAGGAAAACCCACAAAGATGAATCATACAAAGAACTGTCCATGGAATCCACAGGCCATTCAAATGTCTCTGACTTAGCGCTGAAGACCCTTGAAAATTGAACCCCTTGCATTGTTTTGTGTATTTGGTGTATATATGAAAGCCATGGAATGGTTCTCACTGTAAATATTTAATGACCGCAAATCATAATTCTTTTAAATTATGTAATCTTTATCTATTTTATAATATATATAATCAAAGCTGTGGTGCAGTATGAGCATGGAGGTTTTAAGTTTTTGTAGAATATACTTAAAAACTGATTGCTATATGAAACACTCATTAACCAATGACTATGTTATTTTTGAACATGCAGTGTGAAAGGTAAATTGGGTGCTGCCTGGTGGGGACATGCTTCTAGTAGATAAATGACTGTCTTGTGTTAAACTTATTCAACCAGTTGGAGGCGCCATAAGTCTTTGAGAGGATCTTTCAGCCTACAATCCATTGTAGATGGGTCAAGTGTTCAGTTAAATCCTGAACTGAACTAACCTGCACTATCAAAGGTATTGTTACTGTGTGTATTTTTTTCACAGAACTGATATGAAATTTGACATTGGCATTTGACAATGACTTCATTCGATGTTTGTGTTATTATAGATTTATGCTGATACTTATGCAATTTTTGTTTTTTTGTATGAATGTACTGCTGGCAGCTACAAATGCACTTTCTCTCTCTATTTTGTAAATTGACATTTGTATTTTGAAATTATATTGTATAAGTAAAACAAACATGAGGTGTTGAATAAAATATTTTTTATTGAAGGAAAAGAGTAGGACAAGATAGATCACAGGTTTTACAAAAAGTTAGGTTTCCTGCAGAGGGGCCTTTTACCAAGCCAGCAGGACAGGAGCAGAGGAATATAAAACACCGAAGTTAGACGAACGTCAACAATCGATCTTCCAACCCTATCTGTTACCGATGACTTACTGGCACACAACGGGAAGTGAACTGAGTGATGTAGTAGGATGTAGGATGGAGTAGGATGTAGATAATAATAAAAACAATACATTTTATTTAGTTTTTAGCGCTTTTCTTGAGACTCAAAGCGCTTTACACAAATTGGTCGCCAATTAATTACACAGAACAAACAAATACAACACTCAGTCTGAGTGTTACCAAGGCAGCCAATTTGCGCCAGACTTGCTTACCCAACATATTGCGACAGACTCACTCACACAAGACACACATCAGGTGAAGTGGCAGTGACTGGTCAGGGCACTGGTCGGAGAATGGAGCATGTTTTTTGATGGTGGGAGGAAACCGGAGTACCCGGAGGAAACCCACACAAACGCGGAGAGAACATGCAAACTCCACACAGAAAGGCCATTGGGTCAGGTGGGTTTGAACCCAGGACCTTCTTGCTGTGAGGCACCAGTGCTAACCACTGAGCCACCGTGCTTTCCGAAGATGATGGAGTAGGATGGAGAAGGATGGAGATGGATTAGGATATAGAATGGAGTAGGTTGATACGGAGTAGGATGTAGATGGAGTAGGATGTAGGATGGAGATGGAGTAGGATGGAGTAGGATGTAGGATGGAGTAGGATGGTGGAGTAGGATGGAGTAGGATGTAGGATGTAGGATGTAGGATGGAGTAGAATGTAGGGAGTAGGATGTAGGATGGAGATGGAGTAGGATGGTGGAGTAGGATGTATGATGGATTAGGATGGTGGAGTAGGATGTAGGATGGAGTGGGATGGAATAGGATGTAGGATGTAGGATGGTGTAGAATGGTGGAGTAGGATGGAGTAGGATGTAGGATGGAGTAGGATGGTAGAGTAGGATGTATGATGAATTAGGATGGTGGAGTAGGACGGAGTAGGATGTAAGATGGAGTAGGATTGAGTAGGATGTAGGATGGAGTAGGATGTAGGATGGAGTAGGATGTAGGATGGAGATGGAGTAGGATGTTGGATGGAGATGGAGTAGGATGTTGGATGGAGTATGATGTAGGATGGAGAAGGATGTAGGATGGAGATGGAGTAGGATGTAGGATGGAGTAGGATGTAGATGGAGATGGAGTAGGATGTTGGATGGAGATGGAGTAGGATGTTGGATGGAGTAGGATGTAGGATGGAGATGGAGTAGGATGTTGGATGGAGATGGATGCACGATAAATAAGCTCCCTTCCTCAGTTTGTGCTGACAATGAGGAGTCGGTGCTATGGGGAGAGGAAAGTGGACAGAGAGAAAAAAAAAGGCTGACATTTTTTTATTAGGGCATGTGTTTGGTTTTTTACTATTACAGTCATTCGCTTTCCCCTTTGATCTCCCTGTGTCTTATCCAGTTGTTTCCTGGACGCCCACGTCACACACAGTGCAGGAATCCGACCGTTTTCTCGGAAAAAGCGTGTTTGAGGGGGTTTGCCATTGCCTTTTTGTTGTCGCCTTAATAGTGCTAGAAACGTCGGGCAAGTTGGCGATTTTGGACGAGGTTTGGAGAATGATCGGAACACGCATTATGAAATATGTTATTTCCATGGAAAAGGGGTCTTCTGTGTCCAGGACCAATTGGAAGGTTCAATCAGTAAGAATTCCAGGGCACATTCTTTGGTGCTCGATGAAGGTGTGCTTTCACATGCGGTGGAACACATCACAATGGAAAGGGAGCCATTTGCTTGCCACATAGTGAGTCTGTCATTAAGTTGAAACACAGCACCACATGTTTATACCATATGGAGTATAACTTGTTCTATATATTGCTGACTGTACCTTCCATCCCCCCATAACATAAACAATTAGTCCATATTAGCATTTCGTACAATTATTTTTACTCTCAGTAATAAAAAAAAAGGCTGCAGATCTAAGTACAGTGACTGTACCAATTGACAATGCTTCCAGCACTAGTGACTGAACACTCGTTGATCACAGGAGAGTTGTGTTTTATGCTGGGAATGCTGGAAGTCCAACGCACCTGAAGGACATGTGTGATGGATGGCGTGGAGTGAGGCATCCTGCCTTGCATGCAGGGCCAGTATATGACGCTCCACTAAAAGCACCACTGTCTAGTCGCCGAACCCGTGAGCCAGGTGTTTTTTAGTGGTCGAGAGCAAAACAGCCACTGATCAAAGGGCTTTTCCCTTCTTTCTTTGCAGCTGTGTAGGTGGCACATGTTTCAAAGTGTTCAGGGGCCTCTTGCTGTTACTCTTTAAGCACTGGCAAATTGAGCATTGCTCAGAATGGAGGTTTGGGATTATACTCTATTTAGATTTGACACCGGTTGAGTGCAACAACAGATAAGTAAAAATATTTTTTTAAATGTATTATAGTTGTCCTATACATAAAAATGTATGCCTCTTGCTTATTTTGCAGATTATACCCAAATCAAGTGTAAACTAACAATCTGGGACTACCATTTGCTTTTCTTTTATCTCTCACAGACCAATCACATTCTTGGACACATCCCTCGCAGACCAATCACATTCTTGGACACATCCCTCGCAGACCAATCACATTCTTGGATTTATCCCTCGCAGACCAATTGCATTCTTAGACACATCCCTCCTCCCCGTGTATCCCAGACAGCTGATTATCATAACAAAAGCAACACATAAACCACTGGAAAATAAAGGGGGGATATTCTCCCTGTAATAAAACCAGCAATTTGTCAAGCCATGAAAAAAAAAAAACACTGGACGTTGCTGGGGCAACAGCGCAGCAGGATCCAGGCTTGTCAACTGCTGGTGAGAGAGTGTGGACAGGAGCCTATGAGATTCTCCTATGAGTTGCTGTCCAAACTCTGAATCACGCCTTTGCTGGTTGGGGCTCTTCTTCGTGGGAGCCGGGCATTGGTCCCATGGCTGGATTTAAAGGGGTGTGTGTGTGTGTGTGTGTGTGTGTGTTTTGGAATCAAACGAGGTATGCAACATGTGTTTTTGTTTGTTTGTGTGTGAGCATGTGTGTGTGTGTGTGTGTGTGTGTGTGTGTGTGAGCGTGTGCGTCTGTTGAGGAGCAGTTCGAATTCACACAGGTAAAGTGTGTGTGGGCGAACTTCACTTAGGAAAAGGATTTTGAAGCAGAAAGGAAAGTAAGCATTGTGTGTGTCCCACCGAGCGAAAACGTGGCTGTTTGCCCCAGCTTGGCTTTGGCGTTTTGAAATCAGTCCCTTGTGACCTTAACACAGCCTCGTCTGTAAGCTATAGAAAAGACAATGCCTCCCGTGCAGTGCACGCCAGTCATAACACCTGCGCTCCATCCAGACACTCATCATTCATTAGAATGTGTTTTGACTCTGTGAAACGTTTTGAAGACTCGGGGGGGAAAAAACTTTTTCCGGCTGTTGCCGCCGCCATGAACAACAATGTTAAGGCTCTCACGTGGGGGCTAAGGGAAGAAATCCTGCAGATGTCTTTAGGAGTGTTTATGTCGGAGCCCTGTGTGATTTGAGAACCTGTCGCCCCTTCCAACCTCCGCTCCGCAATACCCTTCCGGTGCTGTCAACACATCGCTCTGTTCCCAATTACAGAGCTCCCCAAAACACTTCAGCTAATATTAGAATAAGGACCGGTCAACTTCGTGGAAAAGCACAGAAAATAAAATAAGCATTTTTTTTATTTTATTTATTTATTTATTTTTCTTCTTCGTCGTTTTCTTTTTTTCTCTCCCTTCACGTGTCGTCCCCGAGGCCTCACACTGATAGTGCAGCGTGGGCGTGGCGAGGAAACGGGACACTCCTCAAAACACAGGCGTCCGGCTACGGTGTCGGAGAGGAGGGGGGGCTGTTTCAAAGAGACAACCGGGGATTCCTTCATGATCCAGTCACCGCGGACCGTGATTCCGACCACCACCATGACCGGAGTTCTCTGTCTCTCCTTTCTTTCTCTCTTTCGCTCTCACTCTCTTTTCATCCCTCACCCTGTCTGTTCTCCATTCGATTAATGAAACAGGCATTTGGAAGTTATTTTCGGTAAAGGCCGTGCTTGCTTCTCTTCCTGTCTTCCACCGAGGTTCCACATCCATCAGCTAATGGGAAAGGTGGCTGGCCATGCGTGCACATCAGGCACTTTGACTGTAATTAATGGACTATTGGATTTTTCTAGGGTCTCTTATGAAATATAACTGGAAACATTAAAGAGAGTCCATGGTTCTGATGAGTATCCCGGCCTGTATTATGTCTTGTCAGGTTTTTATTTAGAGCCATTGTGCGGTTCAGCGGGGAGCCATTCAAGAGACGGATGCATTTTCAAGGAACCGACATCACAATGTTTTCAGCCTGCAATATCCGAAGCACTCCACGATAACTGGTTTCATCACATATTTCACTTAAAAGAATACCAATTGTATATTCAAATTAAAGTTGACTTTTTTTTCTAAACGACTATCTGGTGTTTAAGGTACCAATATACATCTTGTGGGCTATTGAAAAGAACTAATTACTGCAAAGCAAATCTTCTAGCCTACTTCAACTGCTTGTTGTTAAAGAAAACTATAAAGATAAATCACCATCATGCTATGATCTTCAACTCTTCCTAAGAGATCATCACCATGCTATGACCTTGAACTTTCCCCTAAGAGATATGTGCCCGACCATAAACACGCGCCATTAAAACAATAATAACAACATGCTTGACTCTCTGTGTCAGCTGTCTCCTATTACCCAGATACTGCGTCTCGGTGCTGAGAGTAGACCACTGATGTCACCGCTGAGCCAAACCAGCAGTGAGACCTGCAGAATATCTCTCACTGACCTACGCGCGCACGCACGCACGCACAATTGACCCCATGCCAGTTCCCTATCACTGGCCTTTTGCAATCACGTTTCAGCTTCTCCATATAGAGACAAAGAAAGCCATATTCAGCTGTTTCTGACACATGGATATGATTGGCATGGAACATTACAGCTGCTGCCAGTGGGAGTCCGCTACTAACACACAACTTTACTCTGATTTGGGCCGCTACTAAAACACAACTTTACTCTGATTTGGGTCGAACACAGACTCGTTCCTTTGTTCTCCAACTGTTTCTCCGTTCACCTTATTGCTCTAGATCGATGCCTGTTTTGTGCATTTTAATTGTGACGTGTGGATTTGTATCTAGACTGAACTTTACTTTTAGTGACAGGCATTCATGATAAGACTACTTACAATATGTATTGAAGTTTTTATTATCCCTAAATCTTTGTTTATACGGGTAGTAATCCGTAAGAGACAAAGTCTATTTGTTTAATCAGAGGAGCCCTGTGTGTGTGACACACCCCTGTATCTCATATTGAGGTCTCCATTCCCCTTTGACCTTTAGTTCCAGGTTCAGATCCCTAAATACAACGCTGATAAAAAATTAAACAGAAAACAATGCAGATGTTGTTCTCCCAGCACATGTTGGACCTCAATGCAGGCCACCTCAGGTAGCTTACCCTAGGACCATCTAACATGTGTTAAGAGACAACCATGCTCATTGAAGGGACCTTTATCGCTCCTGTAAATCCCCGGAACATCCTCCTGATTCCCACTCTCCGAACCCATGTTCCTCCGTCCAGGTCCACCCTTAAAATCCCCTCGCAAAGTAACAGACTACCATGTTACGTGCTCCACAATGTGACCATAAATTTAAAGGCAGCTCCCAATAAATCGCGTCTCACTCCTTACCCTCGCGTTCGGAAAGATCCAGGGGGCTCCTGGTTGTTTGGCTGATAAGAGGGTCCATACAATACATCACTTTGAGGGACATCGGGCCAAGACAAACTTGCTTTACGGTTTGTCTCGCGTTGGTTGTGGAGAGAGATAGCCAGATGTAATTTGAGGAGCTTGGGAGCTGGCTAGCTGACAGCTAAATAGAGACTTCACGGAAGATGAATGGTGTGATGATTGTTCCGAGATCATTCCTATCCAACAGGTGTTTTTCCATAGACATTCCTTTAAACTGGGTTTCCGCAAGTCAAGTGAGGAGAGATAAAACACGCAGTCATACAGTAAGTGCATGTTTATTCACGGTTCAAGTCGCTAAACCTACAGCCCTATTGTGTGTTGGCTTGAACTGAGTACAGTTGGACTTCCGTGTTTGAACAGTTATACCATAGAATACTTCCCTATCCCCATAGGAATAACTATTAACTTGATAGCCATGACCTTTGTCTGACCTTCGTTAGATTATCCATAACAATATGACAAGCACAGCATCAGAAATGGAGACATAACAGAAAGTTCCATTTGAATGATGTGCATCTCTAATGATAACGAACTAAACCTTAGGAGACCCTGAGTGTCAAGAAAGGCGCCTTCAAATAAAATGTATTATTAAACAGCCATTTTTCTCAGACCTTACAGTGCCCTATTGGATGACCCGACAAACCTTAATCTAAAACCTCGAGGTTCCAAAATTAACCGCAGCTCCAAACAGGTCAAATGTCCGTTAAACTCGATAGAGGCGTCTTCCTGGCGCCAAAGGTAATCAACTTTTACAGGTCTTTTATAGTCATGTTCAGAATTATTTGAGATTTCTCTATTTTTACCAGTTATCATACAGTTAACACCTCAAGAGAGCTTTCAACACCATTATGAGTGCTAGTTATAATGTAGAAATGTAGATATGTGAGTTATTTTAGGCAACTTCATGTGAATTTGGTATTTTATTTGCAGACTGTTAACCATTCCTTAACATTAAAAAGGTTTTCACAAGCTTGTCAGCAGAAGCTCTGCAAGATGTGATTTAACAGCCTTTTATGTATTTTTCTCTGGAAATGAAACACTTCATTAAGCTGCCTTTGGGGTTCAGAGGTTTATCACATTTTGTGTCCCTCTCAACGCAAAAAGGGCGTTTGATTTCCTGCACCGGGTGTGGTCGTAAAAGGTGGCTGTGTGTAGGTGTCAGGTGATTGTGATACATTGGCTACGAATATTATAACCCAGGCAGCTTTAAAGAAGCTCACCTAATGGAGATTTTTGTTACTTTTTTTGTTTTAAATAAAATGTACAGGTGGACCGTATCCGTGCTTTGTTGATGTTAAATACAGCTGTGTGTCATGTGAACGCTCGAGTCGAAGAATGTCTGGCATGCAGGGAGGGGGGGGGGGGGGGGGGGGGGGAAATCGAGCGTGGGGTGGTCACACGTGATTAGGAAAGTGACGGCTGACTTTAAACATGCTCATGATTCCACAGAACCTCTGACTTTTCTGTCCGTGATTCAAATGCCGCAGCGCTTCGCCTTACTCAAACCAGCCCCATCTGCAAGCGGTTGCTTTTCGCCCCAAGTGGTTTTCAACAACTCTTGTGAAATCCT
The DNA here is from genome assembly GCA_026901105.3 of Galaxias olidus. Classification (NCBI taxonomy): domain Eukaryota; kingdom Metazoa; phylum Chordata; class Actinopteri; order Galaxiiformes; family Galaxiidae; genus Galaxias; species Galaxias olidus. Next base: position 54,032 of record JAPMUY010009424.1, read on the forward strand.
TCAGTTCGATGTTTGTGGCCCGCTCAGTGGTCCAGAGGGGCAGGCATATGTAAATCAGTGCATGAGAGTTTAGTGTTAAGCATGGTAATGATAAATAAAACATTATGACTGATTAGGTTAGTTGTAATAATACATTGTGACAGGGAAAAGGGATCCCGTGAGCTCAGGGTTTTTATGACACACGACTTTAACAAAAAAATACTATAAAATGAAATGAGGTCACCCAAGGTTATTTGCAAAAACATATTGGCTGTAATCAGTCATATACTCTCTGACAACAGGTGGCCTTGTTGTTCAAAAACACACTGCCGAAGCCCACTTATTAAATCTCAGTTAATTTGCCATGTGTATGTAGAGACTCAAGCACCCTTTTCAGGTGTTAGCTCCTCATTCACTGCATTTATAGTGCCTAGACTTCAGTTAATTTCATCAATGTCGTTATATTTGAAAAGGGTTGCTTTTTTTATGTCGGCCTGGAATATTAACATGGAATCAGAGTATGATCAGTTTCTCCCCTTTAGTCTTCAGTAATGCAGCAAACATGCGCTCTATAGTCTTTTTTATTTTTAAATAACCACATCATAGGAAGTTCAATAACTTGCCCTGTAATCTCCCCATTAAATAAAGGTCAAAATACACTCAATGCGTTTGGCTTGTCTCTCCCCTGTTTTTATTGATGTGTGCTTTTAACAACAATTTGCTCATCAGATATTAAGCAGACGAGGTATCAGTCTTGTAGTGGGGTGGAATTCATTTTATTCTTCCATTTTTCTCTGAATCGTCTTGTTTTTGGGATTTGACGGCGCGACCACAAGAGCAGACCTTGGACGAGTCTAGAGCAGATTAAACGTCAACGTTCTAAAGACAATATCATTTGGTTCATAATTACTCACGGGTGTCATTGTTGAAATAGTTGCGGACTTAGTCATTATGTGTGTCTTTACACAGCGCCAGGCCTAGCTGTTGTGTTAGAACTGTGGCGGCATAATCACACAGTTGGTTTGGCAGAGTTGATTGAGTTTATTTTTCTAGTTCAAGCTTTTTTTCGCTTTGGCCCCTGGCATGTTATAATACCTGCATAATTACTGAACTGTCACAGGGATGATTCAAACTGATAAATTGTTATTCAGAATGTTTTTGTTGGAGGTGCAATAGAGCATTATACGTAAGATGCCTGAATCATCTGGCCTTGTCTGCCAATATATTTCATGTCTATGGCAAATTAAACCCTGGCTTTTAAGGGTTGTTACGTGGGGTCAATTCACTAATAGATTTAATTCCACTTGAGTGTTCAACAATAGGACTTTTAAGAGCATGCACGACAGGAAATACCTGTTCTGTCTCCTAATACAAAAGTCAAAGAGGCGAATTGGCTCGTTACCTTGTATATGATATCCTGACTCCATCAGTGTGGTTGAATTATCAATCTAACTTCAAATGACAAAGTACGGTCGTAAGGTAATAAAAAAAACTGCTATTTTAGTATCTTTACTAGTCTCAAAGTGTTGTCAAAATGTTATAATATAATTTCCTGAACAACGTGGACATTCTAGGGTCCAAAGCAAATGTGTTTAATAACATTCTCTCTAGACATAGAGCTGATCAGTGCTTTGTAGGGGGTGGAGCGGTGTGGTGTTTTGGCCGGAAGTCGGTGGAGAGAGAACAAAAACAAGTTAATGGCCTTCGTCACGGCGGTTTGGACCACCTGAATGAACTCGCTCCAAACCGCGCAGGTCGTCGCCATTCACATGGCTCCCTCGCTCCCCAAAAAAGTTCCCTAAAAGACGGTGCGATGTTCTACACCTTCCCCCAAACCCCCCACCCCCCCGCTGTTTGCCATAAATCACGGAGTACCCCGTTAGTTACCTGCTGTCAGAAGGAGGAGGAGGAAGAGGAGGAGGAGGGTGGGGGGCGGTCGAGGCGTCCTTGGCTTTTACGACACCTGCTGTGAGACCACAGGTCGTTCAGGGTCAGCAAGCATCTACAGAAAAGAAAACCCCGTTCAAATTAATGCCAGGCAAAGATTTGTGTGCTTGTGTTTGTTTTTCATCTGCTGCGTTTAAGCAAGCACAGCCTCCCAGAGATGTCGGCGTGCCGAAAGGTCGTTTATCAGAGAAGGAAGCAGAGCGTATTTCACCGCGGCATCATAACAGTAGCAGCCTGGCCTTATCTACAACGGAGCAGTGAGCAGCAAATACTGATATTTAGACTTTTAGTAGACTTGGGTGGACTGTTGTTTCCCTTGAGTTAAATTACAGGCCACTCGGCACCATCTATCACTTTTACAGCATGTTGTAAATAATTTGCAATGTGCTCATGACAACGGTTCGCAGTAGGCCTACTCGTTTTTTTTTTTGGTCGACATTTTGTTAATCCCAAAAGATAACCCACTGCTGGTTCTTTTCACAAACGGCGTACTGTGTCTTTAAGGTGAAAAGCAGACTCCAAATCTGTTCAAAAACACATTTCAAAAGTGTGCCTCATAACCACATCATGGTCATGTTAAAACTTTACAGCTCCAAAACATGGCCGCGCTTAAGCTCGACTCACGGTGGCCATTGGAAAACTATTTTTCCCATGTTCCAGTGCGCCGTCAACACGCGGGAACCTTCTCTCATCTCAAGAAGCATTTTTATTTCCAGCTGTTCTGCCGAGGGTTGGGGGGGTGGGTTTGATGAGCTCAAGTATAAAGTGATGTGGTTTAGACGCAGCAGTCTTTCCCATGGGCAGCGCCCAGAGAGAGCGAGCGTGGTAAACCCTAAATCGCACTTGCGGTTTGAATCCTGCAGACCTCATTAACGGGGGAGAGGCGTAAACACAGCGGGCACTTCTCTCTGAGAACGGCCCGTTTACACACAGGCGTGACATAAAACGTCAACAGCACTCACTGATACGTATTGATGTTCGGTGGAATTTTCAATTTCAGCAGTTTAAATGGAAAAGGAGGGGGGGGGTAACCAGAAGTATAGCGCGGTAGACAAAACAGTATATTAAACCCACCGCGCCATCTTCCTGAAGAGTCTTCACTACAAGCAGTCTTCTCCACTGCAAAACCTTCTAGACAAAATAAAAAAAATGAAACTCCGCCAATCGATAAGCAGTGCACTTTTTTTTTTTAGGAGACGGATGATGGACTAGGAGGCGCTCCCTTCCCTCTAGTGAGGGAAAGCACGCCGGGCACAAGGCCAGCGGAGGTGTCTGAGCGGACAGGTCGTCATGGTGATCGACGGCTCCCGTCCGATAACGGGAGCGTGCGCTGGAGCTCTGCAACCGGACCGCCGCTCGTGTGGGAGTGACTGAACGACCCGGGGAGAAGGTTAATCCAGCCCTCCTGATGGATGAAGGCCAGAGGCTTCCCTCCGAAAACACTCTCTACTCGCATTCACAGTCTGGCCTATGTCATCGCATGGTATTTCTGCAGCTAACACATGAATTACATGGAAGGAGACATGAATGTACTGTAAATCATCATCATACGTTGCTACGGACGATACGCACTATACAGTGCCTTGCAAAAGTATTCACCCCCCTTGGCATTTTTCATGTTTTGTTGCCTCACAACCTGGAATTAGAACGGATTGTTTGAAGGTTTGCATCATTTTATCCACAGAACATGCCTACAACTTTGAAGATGTGATTTTTTTTTTTTTATTGTCAAGCAAACAACAAATAGGACAAAATAACAGAAAACTTCAGCGTGCATAACTATTCACCCCCCTAAAGTCAGTACTTTGTAGAGCCACCTTTTACGACAATTACAGCTGCAAGTCGCTTTGGATAAGTCTCTATGAGATTGCCCCATCTTGCCACTGGGATTTTTGCCCATTCCTCAAGGCAAAACTGCTCCAGCTCTTTCATGTTGGATGGTTTCCGCTTGTGAACAGCAATCTTCAAGACTGACCACAGATTCTCAATTGGATTGAGATCTGGGCTTTGACTAGTCCATTCCAACACATTTAAATGTTTCCCCTTAAACCACTCGAGTGTCGCTTTAGCAGTATGCTTCGGGTCATTGTCCTGCTGGAAGGTGAACCTCAGTCCCAGTCTCAAATCACAGGCAGACTGAAACAGGTTTTGCTCAAGAATATCCCTGTATTTAGCACCATCCATCTTTCCCTCGACTCAAATCAGTTTCCCATTCCCTGCTGCTGAAAAACATCCCCACTGCATGATGCTGCCACCACCATGTTTCACTGTGGGGATGGTGTTCTTGGGGTGATGGGATGTGTTGGGTTTGCGCCATACATAGCGTTTTCCTTGGTGGCCAAAAAGTTTAATTTTAGTCTCATCTGACCAGAGCACCTTCCTCCATACATTTGGGGAGTCGCCCACATGCCTTTTGGCAAACTCAAAACGTGCCATCTTCTTTTTAACACTAAGTAATGGCTTTTTTCTGGCCACTCTTCCATAAAGCCCAGCTCTATGGAGTGTACGGCCTATTGTGGTCCCATGCGCAGATACACCATTCTCTGCTGTGGAACTCTGCAGCTCCTTTAGGGTTACCTTTGGTCTCTGTGCTGCCTCTCTGACTAATGCCCTCCTTGCCCGGTCTGTGAGTTTTGGTGTGCGGCCCTCTCTTGGCAGGTTTGTTGTGGTACCATGTTCTTTCCATTTGAAGATGATGGATTTGATGGTGCTCCGGGGGATCATCAAAGATTTGGATATTTTTTATAACCCAACCCTGACTAGTACTTCTCAACAACTTTGTCCCTGACTTGTTTGGAGAGCTCCTTGGTCTTCATGGTGTGATGCCTCTTGCTTAGTGGTGTTGCAGCCTCTGGGACCTTTCAGAAAAGGTGTGTTTATACTGACAGATCATGTGACACTTAGATTACACACAGGTGGACTTCATTTCACTAATTATGTTACTTCTGAAGGTAATTGGTTGCACCAGAACTTTTGAGGGGCTTCATAGCAAAGGGGGTGAATACATATGCACATGCCAATTTCCAGATTTTTATTTACACATTTTTTTTATATATATATTTCTTTCTCATTTCACTTCACCAACTTAGACTATTTTGTGCAGATCCATCACATAAAATTCAGATTGCAAAAACAATTAAATTACAGGTTGTAATGTAACAAAATAAGTAACAAGCCAAGGGGGGTGAATACTTTTGCAAGGCACTGTATGTTTTAACAGATATATAAATCAACGTAATTGAAATGCCTCCTAGGGCGACTCGGGGGTAAATTCAGTTCGACTTTTCTGTTAACTGACAAAAGCAAGGCACTTCCGTTCTTTCAGCCACCACAAGATAGAACTGTGTCATTAGTGAAGTTGTTTTCTGGTCTGTTTTGCCCCCTCTTGTCTGAACTTTCCTTGCCAGGAATGTAGGCTTAGGGCTTAATTGAAAACTGGTCCTGCTCCCACTCCATCCTTCCATGTGCGAGTGTGAAAGTTCTCTGTGCTTCTCTGAATATATCACTGGCTACTCCGAAACCCAAATCATCGCCCTTACGGTGACCTGTATCCAATCCATTAGCTGCAAAACTTCCTAATAAAAGCTCATACTTTACAGCTTCAATCTTTGCTTGCAAACCTTGTAACATTTTCACTTTCTAACTAGTAAACTCAATTTTTATTGACACAAGGGGAAAACAGCTAGTTCTAAAATATACACATAATCCCTTAAAAGTTTGAAACGTAACTTGGTTCCACCCGGCCTGCACACCGTCCAAGGTCACCTCACGTGAGAGTCGAAGGGTTTTATGGAGCTCACCTTCCCTGTGTCTTTTTTGGAGCCGTTATGTTTTCGCAACCTTTGCTACTGGTTATGTAATGCAGTCTTTACAAGCCAGCGGTAGGCCAGGAAATTGAGACGGGATTCTGGACCTTTTTAGAGGTTTACGGACAGAAGGCTGAATGAACGGGCCGTTTCTAGAATAGGGTTTCAAAATGTGTTTGCCTTTTTCCTTCTTATTTGGAATCCCCCTGGCTTTGACCTGGCAGTGATGTGCTTTGCCTAGATTTATACAAATAGCGGACTTACAGTGGTCTTTTGCAAAATCCCTACTGGACGCCCCAATTGAGAACACCCCCCACCCCCAAGTCAAGTAGAGAAAGAGTGATTGACTAGAGATAAACATTGGGATATTACAGAACAGTATGTTATAATAATAACTTAATAAGGTGGGTTCGGTTTTCTTAAATAATATATATTAAAATCTACGTTGTCATTCCTTATCTTATCTGAACTGCCTGTGGCTAAAGTTAAGAATAGGACTGTTATTGAATGTTGTTTTCTCAACAACATCTGAGAGTGATTAGGCCCCCTTGGTAACCCAAACGTCTACAGGACCACTGAGGAAGAGAGGGGCAAAGGTCAACGCAAACCTAAGCTGGCGCTCACTCAGGTCCTCTGGTTTGGCTGCTCTGGATTTTTTTCTAAGCTTGCTAGATGTGGGTCTATTTTTGAAGATACTGTCTAATAAATAATACCAAAGAAAAAAGCCTATCCACGACGAGAACATTTGATGTAATCAGGAAAGTCAGACGCGTGACTGTGCCTGGCTCGGCGCTCAGGGGCGTGCTCGCCGGCATGTTAAGTGATACCAATAGGTTTACAGGGGAACGCGAGCCAAGCACCTCTCAACAGGCCTACAGTGCCTTTAATCCAATCACGGGCAAGGAGAAAACCACAGGTCCAAGTTTGGCGTTTAAGTTCAGCTCTGAACCCCTCGCAGGTGTTGTGAAATTGAAGCTTGTTTGGGAGGGCTTGTTTTCTACGTCGGGGCTTGCCAGAAGGGCTGGGGGGAGTAAGCGTGGCCAATCAGGGTTTTTGTGGGCTCTATTGTATGCACTGACCGCAACGCCGTGCACGCCATTTCCAACCGTTTTGGACTAATCTTGTAAAACACATCGCCGTCTCTTTATCAAAAAGGTGTTTCATGAATAGATTTATAGATATAGATTTAAATATGGTGACAGCGGTGTTGTCTTGTGTGTTTCTAGAAGGCATCTCTGCATGATTATGAATGAGGTCACATTCATACGTACATGGGTGTGTATTTTTAGGGCCCCCGATAAAATGCTTCACGGTAAGACTCTAGCTCAGTTAAACTGTTTAATTTCCCTCTGCTTTTCTTTGATGATGACATCAAAGCGCTTTTCTTGTCTTGCGAAAAAGGGCCTTTGAGGTTCCCCCGTTGGCTGGCGAGATACTGGCCCTTGTGTGAGGCGACTTGGAAAAGGTATCTGTCCTTCTCATACTGCGGTCACCGAGGCCCTGTGGTTGGCTAACGCCATGACATCATCCATATCGTGTGTTACAGTCGAGGCAGTGCAGACACCGTTCCCATGGAGATTGGAGATAGGAAAACACTTGTGCGCTGTTTTTTCACGTCGTCTTCCTAGAAAGGAAAATGAGGGCTGGAATAACACAGGACAGACCTGTACAATCAAATATGTTTTTCTTAGTTGGATAAATCCGAGACAATTTTCTTCAGCGTGACCTGCCTGGGCTCTCTGCGCCCGGCTGCCGCTGTCTTTATTTTTTTTTTTCTCTTCCTGTCTTTTTCTTTCCAAGAAATCACTTCAATGTGTCGGTAGACGAGGGGCCATCGCAGACAGCCCTTTCATCGAAAGTCCTCAAGTATGTTGATAACTCGCATAGTATTCTGTTACCTTTTTCATTGTTTTGCTTTGCTTCTCCACACATGCATGCAGTTTGGTGTGTCAGCATGGAAGTGGGACTTTTACAACTGTGCAGGAGTCTATTAAGGAGTCTTGCTTTGCAATGTGCTCAACGTGGAGATAAGGCGGCCCCCAGGGGTAAGCCCTAGAGTCTACTCAATTCTCCGTACTCCAAACAAAGACATAATCCGTCAAACTAAAAAATCATTTTTCTTTTAAACTAATCACCCCGTGAGCCAAGACGCCCATTTTAAACGTGATTTTCTTCCTTTACCTTTTGACATTGTCACGTTAAGAAACATATCATCTCCATTTCTAAGACCCCGACATTTGGTTCCTGACTTTCTTTTCCACACGGTCTTATGACCATCCGTATTTTGACAAATGTCATCTAGTATTAGTGCACGTTGTATATGAACATGCCCATAACGCAAATCCACCCAACTGTTGCAGTTACCCTTTCTAAATACGTGGTAGAGCTCACTAATCGAAAGGAGGAATCAATGAAGTCATTAAGACATCGGAAAGAGTGGGGAACCCACAGCGGTCCATCACACTTTGCCGACCCTGTCCTCCCTACCGTCCACTAGCTCTCCCTCTCTCAGCGCAATTATAATTTACGATCCTAACTCCCGCTATGCTGCCAAAAGACTTTCAGATAAGCAGCGATCCTCTCTCTCCCTTCTAACGGTGGCTCCTGTAACCATGCCCCCACTACGAGTCAACCCTTCCTCTCTCAGTCTCAACGTAAGTTTTCGACAATAAATCCAGCTACGCAACCAAATGATTTGCATAATAGAATCAGTCCTGCGGGAATCTCTCTCTCTCTCTCTTTCTCTTCCTCTCTCTCTCTCTCGCTCTCTCTCGCTCTCTCTCAACCGAGTAGAGTCCAGGGACAGAATCTCTCTGCGGGACCCGAGAGGTAGGATGGATTTGGACTCGTCCCGCTCCTTCGGAGTCTGCTTGAACGATCAGGTCCTTGGACACGGACGTGAGGAATCGTTGGACGGTCCACCGGCAGCAGTCCTCCACTCCATCCCCAGTGGAAGATCCACATCCAGCGTTGATTAAGCGGCGTCTCTTGGAAGCACTATTTGTTCGGTTATCCCCCATTCGTGTGTTTGTGTGTGTGTGTGTGTGTGTGTGTGTGTGTGTGTGTGTGTGTGTGTGTGTGTTAAGATGCCTAGGAAACTCTCCATGCGAGCAGATGGTCCACAGGGGCAAGAGAGAGAGAGACTCAGTGAAGACGTGCATCTGTGAGCGTGCCTTGTTCAGAAAGTATGAATCTTACACAGGGAAAATATAGAAGAGAATGAAATCACAGTCTATGACACACACACCGTGGACAGATTAAGAATCCAGGAAAGCTTTTCAGAGATGAAGGCTAAATCACTGACAGGGTTGATATTTGGGCATCAAATCATGTCTGAAAACGATGCAACACTTCACATGAACTTCACGTACTGTTCATACAACGTGGTTCCACAAACGCCTGTAATAAATACAGATTATGTTGCGGCACACTGCACCTTAACTTGTAAATATGCTCAAATGGCTCTTATTTTAAACAGTGAACCCAGCATAACCTTAATGTGGATAGGTAGAACGACTCAGGACCCAATTTTCCAGAAAGCCATTAGCGACAAGGTAATTTAATATTTTTGGACACATGGACTTCTCAACACTGTCAAAGCTGAGCAGTAGGATTGCTCAACAGCTTTGGCGCACAATAGGACAGTGAGACAGGTGGTAGAAGTATTTAACTTTTTTTTACAAAACGCAACTTGATATCTACTTTCTTTTTTAAGGCTGGGATGAGGGAAAGCATTAGTAAAAGGCTGAGAGGTCTTAAAATACAAAGAAGTACTGTCAATAAAAAAAAACATTCCTACCAAGAATGAAATATGCAGTGAAAGGCCATGGTCATTGAGTTTAGTTTGTTTTACGAATCACATTGTGGTTCATCGTGTATGTGTGTATCACGAACACACACTAAAGAAAAATAATTAGTTGACTCTGTTTACTGTTAAGACCATATTGACCCCATAAAAAACGCCCTCCGGCGACCGAATGATGAAAGCCAAAGTGGTTAAAACAGAAATTCATGGAAGATCTGATGTTTCTAGGGAAAAGAAGTCGGAGAGCAGGTGTTTGTTCTGCCACGGGGTCTCTCCTAATGAACAGGGTCTCGACGAGCACGCTGCCAAGGGCGGCCATGCGGAGGGTCTGGGAACGTCAAAGAAAAGTTTCCTTTTGTTTTTGCCCACCATGGCTCCGTCTTTGTCAAAACCTCTGGTACAATATTAAGCTTCGGAGCCCGGTAACGCTTTACATTTGGGTGATCCGATGACATTTAGTATCTGCATTTTTCAAAATACTAATTCTACTTTTTTATGTAACGTTATCTATTCATCACGAAACACAGGCCGTTAAAGACAAGCCACTCACAAGCTCACAAACTGCAATTGATACGTTTTCGATTTACAGGTGTGCCTGTCGAGAGTATTATCTGATCTTTATTCTCTCCTACAGCAGTTTATAAAAATATATTGCAATGTGATAAAGGCATTTCACTTGATTTAATGTGGTATATTAGGCTCCCTAGTGACTCTGCATGGCCTTACTCCTTACATGACAAAGGCCTTTTAAAGCAATGAGCCTTGACAAGAGTGACTTTGGGGGGAAACTGGACCCTTTCCTGAGTTATGTAACTGGTTTGATGGATAGCAGGCTGTGGACAGGGAGACAAGGAAAGCCAAATGGATTCACATTCACACACATACACACACACACACAGGATCCCTCACAGGTATTTAAGAGTTCAAGGCAACCAGGGCTCTTTGAAAATGTGGACTCACAGGTTATTTCTCAATTGGCGTATCATATGAACGGCCAAACAGCCTGTTTTTCCTAAAAAGAAAAAGGGTTTGAAGCAAATGGCTGCCTGTCAAAACGTTTTAATGCTGCCATTTTAAAAGCCTTGTGCCCCCTTTTCTTATACAAGCGGTAGGTCTACTGTTGAGTCTCTCTATTCCTGTAGGGAAGAGACCAAATGGGTAATACACTTTCTCACAAACTATTCATTCCATTGTCAGTTACTTAAATGATTAAGTCATTGTGTATTTAATACGGTTAACTGGACAGAGAACATACCGGAAAGTAGTGAGTGCACTTTGTCCTTTTGAAGTCCCCATCACAATCACGAAAACAAAAGGTTCAGCCGTTCTTAAAATCCTTCTCTACCTCTAGGAACACACGCGTCTTTCCTCTCGTGTGCCTATGATGTTTTGACCGTCGATATTAGCATTGTTAATGAGAGACAGGTGCGTAAATTATGTGTTTTGATTACAGAGAGAAGATTTGGTGGTGTAGGGTGGTCGGGGTTGGGTGGCGGACGTCGTGTATTGAACAAACAGTTACATTGTTCTCAGAAAAACTATGAGCACATGACCTCAGTATTTCACATTGTGAAGAAGCAACATTCTAAAGAAAAACTCGGTACACATCTGTATTCAATTAGCAATGCTAACAAATTTAAATGTTGATATTTGCATATTAACTACGGACAGGTGTGCGAGGACATACATTTATGCCATGATGTGTTTTCTTGAGCCATTACAACAAGGGAAAGTAATAGATCATCCTGTTATAAGCATATGGAACCCGGTCTTTCCCTAAATAATGCTGACACAATTGGGCCTGCCTTAAGAAATTATCAACCCTAGCCCATTGGTGCTGCAATACACTTTACTGTTGCGACACAGTCACTGCACACGTGGCTCTCGTTTGCTCTACAGAGATACTTTAGTGTGGTGGGGTGTGTTTAGTATGGTTAAGCAATGGTGCTTGCCAGGTTATGAAAAATGTATAAATAATAAATAAATAAATAATAAAAAGATAAAAATGTAATGCCATTAAGTGCTTCTCTTTACTTTTTTTTTACTGTTTGCTATGTTTCATTCTTTGTTTATGTCTTACAAATGGTTTCCTTGTGGTTCTCTGTAAAAAAAAAAGGAAAAAAGAAAGGAAACATCCTAAAATTCCCTGACCCTCCTCGGCTGCTTGTATCTAAACACGCATGTGTCCGTCCACGATAAGCAGGAACGAGAGTTTTTGGACGGAAGGAAAGGACAATGAGTAAGAAAAAAAAAGGGGAAAAGAGGAGTGAAGAGGAGTGAAGAGGAGTGAAGTGGAGTGAAGTGGAGTGAAGAGGAGTGAAGAGGAGTGAAGAGGAGTAAAGGGGGGACATGAAGCGCCCTCTGGCTACCCTGTCCCACCTCCTGCAGAGCAGCTTTGTATTGGAAAAAGTGCGGTCCAAAACACAAACTATTTTTTCTTTTCTTCACTCTCTTCTTTCTCACTTGGGTTTGCCTTGACGGATGAGTTGTGGTCCAAAGGAAATTCCCCTAAATCCTATCTGGGCAGGGATTCCCTGTTGGAGGGGAAATAAAAGGGATGGGGATCTTTGGTTGTTGGGGGTGTAAGGATAGTGTTTTGCTCAGCAGGGGATGATAAATACGAAAGAGGTGGAACATCACTAGATGGATGTCCTCAGTGGTGGCGACGACGGACTCCGAAGACGACGTTGATTGTTTTCGCAGCTCTTTTTCCTTTTTCGTTGGGGTGCTCAGTCGATGCCATAAACTGATAGTTGTTAAGGGCCTTCATGTGTTTTGTGTTTGCGGCCCACGACTTGCCAGGGAAACACCACCAGCGCTGTCAGCATGAGAGGCAACAGCTCAGCACGTTTTTAAACAACTTCAACGATGTTAAACTATAAAAGGCGTTACTGTTGTTTTTCTATTCCTACTTTGCACAGGTTGTAAAAGTTGTTGTAATTACGCGTGTTTATGCGAGGAGTAGGGGAGGGGAGGGGGGGGGTGTTATTTTGATCCCACAATGAAGTATGACTGGTTAAGGCTATAGGTAAGCTTGAGGGTAACGAAAGGTGATCATTAATGTTTTGTAAACAGGGTTGTATTAAGCACTCTAAACAAAAACTATACATAACAACGAACATATGAATCTATTTGCTATGCAGTAGTGGCCGCAACATGTTCAGCTACATTGTAACAACCAGGTGGCCAAAGGCAAACTGAAACAATTCCATAAACTGAAGAGAGGAGGGCACCATATTCAATAAACTTGGGAATGTTTCAACTTCCTTAGATTGGCATTGAGACAAATGATCTTCGGGCCAATCACTGGTTCAAATCAAAACGGTGGTTTCCCAAGAACATGCAAAGCCATGATGATGAACGAATGGGATGTGGATGAGATTAGGTACCTCTGTACATTTGTGGCCTCCCCCTGGGTGACTGATTACTTCCAGGTGCGTCCAGAATGTGAGTCACAGTCATCCACCAACCATGTCACCCGGGGGCCATTCACTTCCTGTTAATAACCAGGAAGTGGAGTTTTATCACGGCCAATGAAAACCAGAGGACTGGTTACAACTGCAGACACATGTTTAGAATGAAGAAATGGAGATCTCTCAAGGTGGCCTTGAAGAACTTTACAAAGCTAGATCCATTTCATGTATGGGTAATGCAGGACAGATTCTTTAAACTGTACTTACTCCGTCATGTCCCACACATACATTTATTTGTGGCCGTGAGGCACATTAAAATCCTGTTTATAATCTTTTGAAGGCCAATGATTGTGGCAACTCCGGCTCTGTTAGCAATAATGAAAAAGCTTAAAGACATTGCAGGATTAACTGCAAGTTTTTTTGGACTACATGCTGGTAGTGTTTTCATAGTATGAAATCCAATTTGGAGGTTCCTCAACTGTTCTCATGCATCACAATAATAAAAAAAAAGATTCTCTGCCTTGGCTGCAAAAGTGCACTGACTAAGTTTGACAATGCAAAGTGCTGTCCAAATGTAACAAATACTTAAAAACTTTATTTTACAATAAGTGTGTCGTCTTTACAATTAACGTGCATTTTTATAATATAGCAGCATTTTTCCAATTACTATTTCAAAGAAATATTAATTTGAATTACAGTAAATGTGCTGCGTAGCTGAAAATTAACTTTTTTACTGTGTCCAAACATTCTCTGCAACATGAAAAAAAGTTACGAAATTTTCATATAATTATGTAACTGATGGACCCAGGGGAAGGTTAGCCATTGGCGTTTTGGCTTTACAAACACTTCGAACCTGTATTGAGATCGTAATATTTAGTCTCAAACATTGCTTTACCAACCAAGGCCCCAGCCAGGCCAACCCTGTTAATACATTTACAAAATGGCCTACCATAAGCAACATAATACACACAGTGAATGTCATGGTGTTGAAACAGCTGTGTGGGACTGGTGGGACCCTGGGTGTGAATTGAGGTGGGTGGGCGCTACAGTCAGAGGCTGCCTCTTACAACTACGGTTTGTGGGTAGAAAAGTGTTTACCGCCTCTCTGAAGCCTTTGTCAAGTTGTTCTTATTGTTACCCCACTTTTTAGTCCTTGTTCTGCCTTATTGTTTTATCTGTTCACCATCTTCAGTGCGTCTGCATGTCTTTACAGCAACATTATCCACCAACAGCCTCTACTTTCTGTACCATTGACGAGGTTAAGCTCAGATCACGAACCAGCACAATGTTACAGACCAAACTATATATTAGAATAGTCACATGTTTCATAAGTGCTGGAGCCACATGGCCACCTCAATTACACATTTTCTGGGGGCATTTAAAGTTGCGAGAGGCGGTTTATCTGTGGGAGGTGCTTTTGGCGACTCCTACTGTTTGCTTGGTGTAATTATTTTCACTAACCGTCGCAAAGACAACATGCAGGATGCTCGCTCGCGGTCACTACATATCCCTAGCACGATCAATGACTATTCTCCAAGTATGGGCATCTCTTCCTGATTTAGTGATGCACTTCCTTGTGCCATAAAGCAAGAGAACTGATTTGGACCGCAATATTTTATTCTCCAATATACATTACAACGTGCTATCAGATGAAATGTATTGATAATCCATTACTATAAAAAACATTGCCTATTGCTGCTTTAAGGTATAAAAAAAAAAGGTAATTCAATCTGAATCGTTTTGTACCCCTTTTCTTACAATCCGGCTTGAGAGTTGACAAGGCACATTTTTTTTCCCGATTGTCTATTGTTGGGTTTGCCTCTCTTTCTGAAATAGTTCCACCTATGAGGGACATCAGTAGTTATCCCCACTCCCGTTTCCCCTGCACAGCTAATTGAGTCACCAAGGGCCCATTTTATTTTTTTCACATTTATATGGGTTTACTTTTTTTCTCTCCTGATCCTGTGGTTTCTAAAGAATGTCCCTGTGTTGAGTTTGGCTTTTGCAAGATGCCTGTCTCAGGGTCTGGAAAAGTGATGTAATCTCCATGGATCTCTGTTGATCTTCCTAATTGGTACTGTGGAAGTCAATGAGCAGAGCATATAACCGATTCTGCCAGGGGCTATCCACTCGAAATCAGCATATTTCTTTTGTTACAAGTTAAAACCAGTTAATATTTATTTCCATTGTGCTCTCTTCTTATCTTCGCTTGCTCTTATGAAGGCAAATTCTCACACTAACAGTTTAGATTTTAGCACAAATCTGCAAACATTGTTTTATTAAAAAAAGAAACAACTTTTATTATGAAACATTTGATACAAAAATAAAGTACAGAGAGATACGAACAACAACAAATAGTACAGAATCATGTTACAAAATAATCCATAAAAATCAAGCCAACATATGCTTGTCTGCAAGCCTTTGGAACAAGAGCATCTGTACAAAATTAAGTCCATAGTTTTTGCAGCGTATGTGTTTCTTTTGAGCAACAGGTCTTCATATGAATACAACTAATATAGTATCATAACCATTTATATATTAGCATACAGTAAACCAATGAGGCATGAGGATGGTGAGACACACCCCTCAAACTCGTATGCAAGAACATTGGTCGTTTTGTTGTGGGTTCTTAAAACAAAAGCAAGCAACCTTCGTTAACTTTCGAAACTATTACTAGTATCTACCATTGAATTGCAATTTATTGTAAGTCGAAAGCATTTACAGTATGGGTCATAAGAGGGAGAGGATGACTGTAAAGGGAGGCAGCACTTTGATAGCCTTTTCAACATCACAATACATAACCAAACGAAACCTTAACCCTAACTCTGCTGGTCGAGTTAATAAAAAAAACTGAGCAGCTGATGACGTGTTAGGTGTGCCATGTGAAAAAATACAAAGCCTGAACAAAATGCTTTCTGGGGAAAGATAATTTCGCAAAATGTACTGAAAAAAACACAACACCTGGTCTCTCCATATACATATAAATACATTTTTGCTGTGCAAATTGCAAGTTTTAAGGTCTCGGATCTGTTCTCATAGAAAAGGATCGAGGAATTTGTACACAGATTTCATGTATGAAGAACAAAGAAAAGGTTGCAGGGAATTGCTTATTTCGAAAGGCATTTAAAAATCTACGGATAGCGTAAAAATAGGTTGTTTCATGCTGAAGGATACGAAAATGTTTTTGCTTGTTTCATGAAACATGTTTGTTTGTGCTGCGCAACCGTTTTTTTATTATTATTAATATTACACGCCATTGTACAGCAGAAGCATTGCAATAAATCCCATTTCCTGTAATACACCTGTGAATCTCACAAGGAACAAGGCATCATATGAACTTTGATAAATAATATCATACACGTTATGAAAAATAATTTTCAGGGAGCCAGCTTCCCATTAAAAAAAACAAAAACATTTGAAGCATGAGCTTGTTTCCTCACACTGCAATACCTCGAAAAACAAACAGAATTCCACGTGTCTCAAATGCCTTTGTTGTCTTGTTTGATAAATAGTCAGATCAGGCTTGTTTCGTTTTTTGCATATCACAAATGCCCTCAATAGAAATTCCCTGACACATACAACCTTCCCTTCCTTCCAAATGGCAGGATTAGGACAAATACAAGAGAGTCACCCCCAAAAAAATTAAGTGCCCCCCTCCTGTTGCCATCTTAGCCAGCGTGGTACTGTCCCTTTAATGTCCTACCATTTGCCAGGAATGGGGGTTCCACATTCGTACCAGGAAACGTAGCTGACGTGAGAGTTTCCTCCTATTTGACCGAAGTAGACGGGTTCCTGTCTCATGGCTCTGTAGTAGCCTGTCACAAAGAACCAATGAGAAGTCATGAGTTGAGGTTATCAGACCACAACACAAATGTATTATGGCCCACAGGTACAGCGTGATAGGAGTTTGACAGGAGAAGAGGGGGATGGAAAACACCTCACCCACGTCCTACTCTTATTTAAACGTTTAAGAAAACAACAAAACCCAAAACTATTGTTGGCCCACCTTCTCTTGCAGGTAGCTGGTCGGCTCTGACTTGACTTCCTGTTCTCCCGTCCAGGAAGCTGTCGACAAACTGGCAGTGGTCCTCCCCGTGACCCGTCTGGTCCCCGATGTTGTAGAATTTACCTATCGGGGGGGTGGAGGGGGGGGGGGGGGGGCAGAGAGACAGAGGTTTAACATTCACAATGGTCGCCTCAGAAACGTCTGAGATACAAACACAATAAAATGTGTCTCTGTAGGAGCTAATAAGTTGCAGAGGCAAAATTTATAAGGAAACGTTTTACTTCATAAAAGATAGAGTACCTGGGCTTACTTGTGATTTTGTCACTGAACAGTATGTTGTTAGGTTTAATCAGGGAAAACAGTGTTTGCTCACCGTTGAGAGTGTCGCTCAGATAGATCTTGTATCGAAGCGAGTTGCACAGCTGGACACCAACAAACTTGCGGTACCAGGTTCTTTTGACGTACTGCTTCCCGTTGCAGTCAGAGTAAGAGTCTGTCTTGAAAGGGAACTGGGTCCAGATTGCATCTTTTCCTATAAGAAACAGCACACAAGCATATCAGCAATATATTTCTAAAAAAGGGACATGAGACAGTTGAACAACTTTCGAAATGGTATTCGCTTAGCTCATTTCCCCATCTTGTCAAAGACAAACATGGCACTTTCTTGGATATTCAGTTGATAATCCCAAATAAAGCTTGTTCAGGGTAGATTCAGGAATAAAAGGGTGAGCACGGATTGCACAAAACCTACTGGACATTATGGAAGCAGGTGCGGATGTAAAACTGAAACAATTATATTTGTATATCTAAAATCCCATTGCACACACGTTTGAGACATCTGTACAGAATGCAAAAATACTGTATAGACTGTACTGTATATAATACTGTATATACTGTATTGACACAATGTACACAATAAAAAAACAACAACCCTTAACAGTATAGGTAAAGACGGAGTGCAGTTGTTGCTGTGTAAATGTTCAGCCTGGCCGGGCACTGACGCTGGAAGAAATGAACTCATAGGACTAGAGAAGCGCTGTGGGTTTGTGGAGGCCCCTGAGCCTATGCTGACTGTCCCTGTGCCAGCGGGGCCCCTGAGCCTACGCTGACTGTCCCTGTGCCAGCGGGGCCCCTGAGCCTACGCTGACTGTCCCTGTACCAGTGGGGCCCCTGAGCCTACGCTGACTGTCCCTGTGCCAGTGGGGCCCCTGAGCCTACGCTGACTGTCCCTGTGCCAGTGGGGCCCCTGAGCCTACGCTGACTGTCCCTGTGCCAGCGGGGCCCCTGAGCCTACACTGACTGTCTCTGTGCCAGCGGGGCCCCTGAGCCTACGCTGACTGTCCCTGTGCCAGCGGGGCCCCTGAGCCTACGCTGACTGTCCCTGTGCCAGCGGGGCCCCTGAGCCTACGCTGACTGTCCCTGTGCCAGCGGGGCCCCTGAGCCTACGCTGACTGTCCCTGTGCCAGTGGGGCCCCTCCTCCTCCTCCTCCTCCACTCAGGCAGGACTTTTCTAGGGATGTGTCACAGCACACACTGAGGACGGACGGAGAGCAGGCTCACCTGATACGTCCTCGCTCACACGGGGATCCGCTGTCGTCGAGAGGGGGGAGAGAAGAGGAAGGGTTTTCAGTGCAGTTTTACGGTTCAATTGCATGTGACATTTAAAAGTGTACAAACGGTACGGGAGAGAGAGAGAGAGAAAGAGATAAAGAGAGAAAGAGAGAGTAGATCTATATAGAGCGATCCTCCCAGAAAACAATAAAAAATTATCTTAATCTCTACGGAGTGTTTATTTATGACTGACGGTCAGAGTTCGTTCATCTGTACAAATGAATACCTACTTCTGTTACTGTTCAAAAGTGTCTGTGTCTGGGTCTGTGTGTGTGTGTGTACTCATAGAAACACACTCACACATAGTGCATACATGCCTGCGTGCAGTGAGGGGGAACTGGCACGTCACCAATACCCCTGGAGGCTCTTCCAGTTTTACATGGAGTGAGGAGCCAACATTATGAAAATGGCGGCGCCATGCTGAAATCATTACCTTTCCTTAAGAGCCCGTTCATTGACTTGCCCCTCAAAGGCAAACGAGCTGAGATACGTAACTGGAGTTGGCAGACACAGCTAGATGTGCATGGGTATAATGTATCCTTAAAACACTACTGGATGACTGAATTTGTTTAAACTATAAATGTAGCCATTAAAATGTAATTGTACTGGTACATGACATGTTGTTTTAGCTCCCTTCAGACTCTCGGAGGGAAACTCAACGGTGTTTAAGCGATGACGTAATTTATCAGGTATGATTTCAAGGGTATTATGTTACATATTTTAAACCAACCTCAATTTCAAGTGTTCACAAGCTACTAGTTCAACCTGTTCCCTGTTGTACCTTTCCTTACGTACCACAGGTAAATCCCTCACTTTGTCATATTCTAAGCAAATGAACACACAACAGATGACATTTATCCTCCCAACTTGCAACACAGACATGGAATAAAGTCATACAAGAAAAACAAAAAGTAAATTTTACTGAAAACAATTTTACATAATTGTCACTATAAGGCCAATCTAAAAGGTAAACATACTGCACCTGATTCTGTGCTGAAGGACACGGGTTTGCTAGGGGGGCTGGTTCCAAGCTCATTCTTGCCTTTCACTTTGAATTCATAGCTGTGACGTCAAAGTAATAAAAGGTAAATGTCACGTTTCAGATGGGCCTAGCAGATGTCACTCATCCCCCTCCTCCAAACCAACAACACAATCCATTCCCTCAATCCCACTTCCATTCTGGTTCCCAATCGAAAAAACAACAACATTTTCACAGGGGCCGGAACTTCCTTCCTAATCCTCTATCCATTTAAAATCAAAAGATGGTGGATTCGGACGGACAGAAGTGGGGATTCTCCTTAGTTCCCTGAAGTAAGTGAAAAATGAGGTCCCCCGCTCCCTCTTCGTCTTGGTGTCACATGAGCTGCCGTATACGTTAAGCAGACGAGGCGGGAGGATACCTTTTCATCTTCCTCCCTGCTAATGACTCCACCATGTGAAAGAACACAGAGGCCTGCGGTCGCTGAGCTACTCGGCACGCACCAGACGCCCCCCGTTTACCTCCTTGTGCACAAGTGGCGTTGCATATTCAGGTAGATTTGTAAACATCTCTCTCTCTCTCTCTATCTTCAGGTTTACTCAAAAGCCTAGCAAACGTAAACAAAGATTGTTGACAACACCGCTGTGCTGCCTGCCGACCCAGAATTCAAAACGTTCTTTCTTTCTTTCGTTCTTTTGAAATAATCGTATTCGGGTTTAATCTGGTTCTGTCTACACTGTATCGAGATGGCAGATTAATGTTCCCACACGGATTATCTTTGACGCGATATAATCTGTCTGGTTTAGCTGCACAAAGCACCATACCTGCACAGCAGGTACATTTCCCCACAGGTACTGGTATAGATGCACAAAGCACCATACCTGCTCTCTGGTACTATATACCAGCTTAATCTGATTGTGTCAGCGCGGCAGGGACACTTCTCCACAGGTACCTGCTCTTTGGTTTTATATGACAGTACTGAGATGGCAGGTACATTTCCCCAGGTGCTGGTATAGCGGCACAAAGCCCCGTACCTGCTCTATGGTTTTATATGACAGTACTGAGGTGGCAGGAGCATTTCCCCCGATGCTGGTATAGCTGCACAAAGCCCCATACCTGCTCTCTGGTTTGAGGTTTTCCACCGCCGTGTGCGTCCTGTTGGTTCTCAGGATGGACACCTGTTCACCATCTGGGCCTTTGGTCGTGGAGATGACTTCATATTCTGTGAACACCGGATGACGCAGAACAAAGTTAAACTGCATGCGGCTTTGGGTAACATGGGATGATTTAGTGGTGACGTAACCTATTAATCATCTGAACCTCCGCTAAGAACATTCGCCTAACCCATGAAGGTCTTGTTAAAACATTCAAATACACGGCGAAGATAACAAATCTTGGTTGGGACAGATCGTGTTTTTTTGTTTTGTTATGAATATAAAGTGCCGCGAAACAGCGACGAGATCATGAAAAGACCGTCGATTGACAGTCGTCTACGATCTCCTCTGGCTGTTCCCGCCCCCTCCCCACCTGTGGTGTCGTTGTCGGTCTTCTCCCAGTCCAGAATGACGAAGGAGGGGCACCCTTCCACCGTTACCACGGTGAGGTTGGAGGGCGGAGACCTGGGCGGGGCCGTCACGTTCTCGTGCTCGCCGCCCTCCTCCTGGGGGAAGTAGTTGAGGGACGTGGTGATGGAGCAAGGCTCGTCGGGTTTCTTGTCCGTTTTGTACACGACGTGAGGTGCTGGAGAGTTCAGAGAGAGAGAGAAAGAGAGAGAGAGAGAGAGAGAGAGAGAGAGAGAGAGAGAGAGAGAGAGAGAGAGAGAGAGAAAGAGAGAGAGAGAGAGACGGGGTTTAGAGTTAAGAGGTTTTCAGTTTTGCTCTACAAACTTAGCAACGTTGGCAGTAGATTCTATAGCACTTTACACTGCAGAGCTAGCCTGGGGCCACAAACCTGCTGGTTTTGATTATTAGTGTGTACAGTTTTCCTCAGGTAGAGCAGTTTCATAAACTATGAACTATACCAATATAAAGTAACCAAGTTCAGCTCCATTTAGATGGAAAATAAACTGCTTCTGTTAAACCAAAAAGTGTAACATAGTAAGATGTGACCTTCCGTACCGACAAAACGTTTCTTTCCCAAAGCGTCCACATCAGAAGCAGGTAAGGAACTGAACAGAGAGGAGTTCTCCCAGCTTTCAAATTGAGTAACTGAGAAAGATGACAAAATGGGGGGGGGAAATAAGTCAAATACTCAACCTATATATTCATGTTAATGGTTTACAACAACAACAAAAAAACGTATATTCTTTGCTTTCATAAAAACTGAATCGTACAAAAGAACAGAAATAAGACATACATGGAGGTGTCCATCAACAAGCAGTATCGTAGATACATACCGTTAGCGACTGGTGCAACGGTTGTTGTGTGTTTACGTTCTTGCTTGGCAGGTTTGACCGTGGGGAATCTGGGCTTCAGCATGGACAGCTTCTCAGCTTGCTTTAAAATGTTCAGCTTGTCTGGAGGGAAAACACGTGCGCTAAAGTTAAACATGTGGCACAGGTCATGTGAAAGGCTCAGGTCCACAGGAAGTAACAAAGCCTTAGAACTTAGAACAAAGAAATGCCTTCTAAATTATCTTCTATAGTCCTTCCAATTCTACAGGCAACAGAAAGTACACACGGATACTCTTAAATAGCTCCTACACCTCGTGTATTTTACCTACTTGGTGAATTACACTGGAGAATAATGATGCATGACTTACCAATCTCACTCAGCTTTCCAACCAGGTTGGTCTTCCTGTTGACTGGAATGGCTGGACGAGGTGGTGATCCTGCAACATAAGACCATCGCAAATTCACAGTGAACGGCAGCTCAGTTAATACGACATTTAAAACCCAGCAACTGACTTTGTGTTTAGTGGGTTGTCTACTAGAGATATGTGCCTGTTTCGGATGTGACTGTTATAAATATGAATAGTCAAATCAACAGCGCTTTCTAATGAAAAACAGTGGAACACGGGGGAACTCTAGCAATCATTTGATTCACATCACACAAGGATCCAAGTTGAAAACTGAAAGGGTCTAAATATATGCAACCTCTTTCAAAAATGAAAACATAGGCCTAAAGACTTACTTTAGCTGGAGGTACTTTTTTTAAGTGTACATTATAACCAGCTTTTAATTCACTGCTATTTGAACTCAATATCCATCCCAGACGAGCCCATGAAATTCTGTGATGTTCTCTTTGTGCCAAGGATTTTTACCAAGACAAAATACTTTAAACCTGCTGCCAATTACCCGACTCCTCTAGAGAAGACTTCATAATCAAGGAATTGTCCGTGTTCCAACACAAAATGTAGTTCAGGAAAACCCACAATCTGAAAGCGATAGTTCAGAAACAATGTGGGCACATTCCTTTCAAATTGAAAAAATATATAAATATCCATTTCCCCAAAACTTGCACTTACGCAGCTTTATTGAATTTCACCAAATGCACAGATGTCTTTTTTAAACCAATCAATGGGAGCAAAAACACATTTTTTCAAAACTGATTTGGTCTAGCTTGTACAAAAATATTTAGTTCCGTCCTGCCAACTGACTGAATGATAACCATATATCCATATACATGAACAAAACTAAGAACACACAAACTTCTTCAGGAAAGTATTTCACACATGTTCACAAGATTCCTTTTGAAGTTTTCTTGTGTTATCTTGCACAGCATGCCAAAATTGTGGTTCGTTTCTAATTTATAAATACACAATCCTGCAACCAAAAGCAAACATTAAATTCCACATTTTGATGAAAATGCCGATGCGAGCCATGCTTCCCTGATTGCATGAGAAACATCTTAACATTGGCACGTCTGCAGCGATGCACAACTCGGTAAAAAGCTTATTGTTCTTACAAAAGTCAATACTTGCAATCAAGCAAGAAGCAAATAGGTTTAAGCATGTGGACCCTACCCAGGAAAATAGACTAAAATAAAATTGGAGCCTCAAATCAAAATATTAAGCTTGTTATAGGGCCGAGTTATTAAGGAACAGTTTGTTCTTAACATCTTATGCGGTGAGAAAAAGTGCAAAGCTTGGTGGTGGGGAACCCGCCAAAACAGGGGTTCTTTAAAAGTAAGCTAATGACCAGAAGGCCGCATACTTTCCAAGAGGAGAAAGTATTTTCCAAAGGCTCGAAAGACTTTGGTCAAGGTCTCCATCTTGTTGACCGAGGCTTTGGGCCAATCCAGGCCTGCTTTGAAGGCGCTACGTACGGCTGGATTCATGCAGTTTTCAATAGGCGACAAAAGGGGAGCGGATCAGCGCGCTGCGTGGAGCTAGCTTGGGGGGTGCAGGACTGGACTCATGCCTTTACCAACCATAAAGACGGTCTTCAATGGAAGGCACTGAGTGGCCCACTACAGCAGGGAACTCAGGTCTAACGTCTTCAGACAATGAGTTGTTCGCTGCAGGAAAAGTACTCGGGTTAAAATCTGTCTTAGTGGTTTTTTGTTGTTGTTTTAAACATGGTTTCACATTTTAGTAGGATTTGAATCCTATTCACAGTATTCAGACGTGTTTGTTGGCCGCAGTAAAGGTACTCTGGTTAAAATCTGTCTCAATGTTTTTTTGTTGTTTTAAACATGGTTTCACATTGGAGTATGATCTGAATCCTACTCACAGTATTCCACTGTTTCACATCGTACTATAATCAGCGCTAAGGGTTCCCCGTCAGTCTGACAGCAAAATATTTTCTAAACCACATGGCTTGATGAGGATAACAGTGCAGACGTAGACATACACATCACACCATGATGAAGCACCACAAAGGGAAAACAGATGAAAAATGGACAACCAGAACCCACACCAGCCCATGCATACAAACATGCACTATGTAAAACATATTTAAGGCCTTAATAAACCTTGAAGGCCAATAACATCCGGAAAAAAAGGTTATTTGTAATTTTGCTACTGAACTTACTGGATTACCCTGAAATGTACCATTCAACCTTAAACTACTGATTCAACCAATTTAGAGTGTATTTCAAATCATCCTTGCTTTTCTATGTGGTCACCATGTTGTTTTAGAAACAACGTCATAAGTTATGTAGAATAAGACATCTGCAATGGTACAGCCTCTGTAGAGGCAGCTTAGACCAATTGATCCTAAACGAAAACAACTGACCAACCGACCATGCAAAGTCAACATCTCATCATCACATTTATGAAATAATTCGTTGCTCTTTCTGGCACTTCGTAACTCTTCAAAAATAAAAAACAAGATCTAACTCGACAGCCCCTTGATTATACATATAGTAGCATTTGGCCAGAGGTAGTTGAAGCCTGCAACATCACTGCGGAAACTTCAAGTTTGCACGGCACATATTTTGACAGACAGCGACACGATGGACGGACAGACTGGCAGAGAGCAATGGATGGATGGGAGGGAGGGACAGGATATTATCGACAAATGACAGGAGATGAGTGGGGCGGATGACGCTGACGTCGACAAAACTGCAAGAGAGATGAGGCCGCCAGTGAAGGCGCCTTGAGGTTAATGATGATGAGGAGGAGGAGGAGGAGGAGGAGAGGGGGAAACACAGAGGAGGAATCAGCTCTTAAGTTTACCCATGCGCAGTCGGGACCACACGACTGGTTTGGGAAGGGCAAGGCCCTTGTGGTGCTCTCCATTGGCTGTGGGGATGAGAGGGGGGGGGGGGAGGTTATGGAGGAGACACATTTTTTGTAACAAAGAGGAGAAACAGCAGAATGCTCTTTAAATAAGATTAAGTCCCCCCCCCCCCCCCCCCCCGAAAAAGTGCTGTTTCACATGAACAGTAAAACATGTTTTGAGTAAAACATCAAATAAAGGGAATTTGAGTTGTCCGCAAAGCCATCACTGGAACATTTCTCCGAAATCGGCACCTTCCCCCGCACTTTAGCTTTGCCATCTCAGATGGCGAGAGAGATAGACACCCGTGTCCAATTTCAGCTTTGAAGCGGACAAGGGCCGTCAAATGCGACCCATTCACGTTATAAACATGAAACCAGGCCTTTGAAGAGCCAAACCTCCAAATGCAATCGCAATACCCACCCGACGAGGAGTACACTTAGAAGGAAAATACACTGTCATAGCGGCAAAGGGCTTTTCAACTCAATCCCCACGTGACAGTTCTGTAAGATGAAAAGGTAAAGGGACAAGGGTAGAGAGAGAGAGAGAAGGTGCAGAGACAGACAGACAGACAGAGAGAGAGAGAGAGAGAGAGAGAGAGAGAGAGAGAAAGACAGAGAGAGAGAGAGAGAGAGAGAGAGTGACAGACAGATAGAGAAAGAAGAGAGAAAGGGAGAGACAGACGAAGAGGGGAAGAGAGAGAGAGCGAGACAGAGAGAGAGCGACAGAGAGAATGAGGGAGAGAGAGAGAGAGAGAGAGAGAGAGAGAAAGAAAGAGAGAGCGAGAGAGAGACAGAGAGAACAAGAAAGAGAGACAGAGGGAAGAGAGACAGAGAGGAAGAGAGAGAAAAGTTGCAAAGAGGAGAACGGCTCCATTACCCCCGGGTGTCCTGGAGGTCTTGGAGGAGTTACTGGCCCTAGAGGAGGAAGAGGAGGGCTGTCTTATGCCGTTAGTGAAGGGGAAAGAAGGGTGTCTGGGGCTGGGCTTCATGGTTCTGGCAACCATGGTAACTTCTGGGCCGTACGGCCGCAGAGGCAGGGAGGACGTCCGGTTCCTCTGGTTGCCTAGGAGATTAGAGACAAAGGCAGGGCCTCTGGTCACAGGGCAATCGGCTGGTTGTCCAGTGTTTCTCAGTTGGAAATCCGGGATGCCATTCAGGCATGCTTTTCGCCGCAACAGCAGCCTTCACAGTGTCTCTTAGTGATGAAGAATCAATCTTACAATACTGTTTTAAAAACATGTATTCTACCTTTTTATTTGAAATTAATTATATTAAAAGTAGGCTATGTGATATGATAAAGTTAAAACAAAACTTGAATTTGTTCATGGTAAGTGTATGTATGGTACAAGCAAAACTGGTTTTAAAACCCCACACGCCAACTTGATTATAAACAAACAGTTGCCAGCAAAAACATCTATACTTTTGGATATTTTGGTTCACCCTCAAATTATTGGACATACACCCAATTACAAGTTACAACGACCTGTGAGAGATGTTCATTACTTCTTGTTCTTTGTAAATTAAAGGTTTGTTTACGTTATACTATTTCATAATATCACAGCAGATTAACACAGGCCCCTCAAGAATCAAAGTGGCTGAGTGGAGCGTTAACGTATTCCAGGTTCAAATCGTAAAAGCTTTTTAAAGCAATTCACAATCTTCGGAATCAACAGTCATATAAGCTGATGAGACCAGGAAACACAAAGGATCCATGACTGTAAGATTGTGGGGGATTAAAGCCAATGTTTCACGCACAAAACGTCTAGCGGGAGTTGAACATAACATGTCCAACACAATAGAAACAAGAAGGTTGTCAGTTTACTTTTTTTGGGGCTCCCAAAACATTGAGTTTAAACAACGCAGTATTTAGAAGCACCTACAACCCGTTCTGGAATGGTCAAGCACATTCAGAAAGTTTGAGTTGTAGGTAAATCTCAGCATAGCTTTTGTACTTGTTACCAATATTTGGCCATCCTTCTTTTTTCCAAATGTAAGACAGGGCAAAACGTGCACATTTGGCATGAAGTGGATGATTTGACGCTACAATCAAGGGACATTCACCTCCCTTCCTGTGGACTTAATGAATTGTTGGTATTAGGCAGGACAAGGGAAACAAACGTAGAAGCTGTGGATTGGGAACATGATTAATGGATGAGCGCAGACATGTACTTGCACAGTTAAGATGATGTGGACAGAGAAGCGAGAAGAGGTGACCGGCCTCGATGGCAAAGACACACACAGCAAAGGGCATTCCATGAGTGGAGGCCATTTTGTTTGTTTTTACCAAAGGTATTGAGTTTGCCTCTCTCATTGCCCAGTGGCAGTCTCAGCAGGGGTGATCCGTACTGGGATCGGCTGACGGCTATGGGGGAGAGAGAGGAGGAACGGTACCATTCTGAGAATGATTTACTGCCATCGTTAGTGAATCCACCACACCACACTTCTCACTGAGACATAGGGAAAAAAACTGAACCAGTGTTTCATCAAATAGTTAAAAAATTTTCCCCCCGGGAACAAACATACATTCCAAATGCTTTTTGTGTTAACATCGGTTTCTCGCTAAACTATCTTAAAGAAAAATAAAATCGGTGGTCACCCAAATTCTGCAACTGTAGGAATGAAGAGAAATATTGACGGTTAAAAGAAATAAATAAAAAATTACCAGCAGGACTATGAGGCTTCTTTGTCGTTGTGCTAGAGGGTACCCTGGACTGTGCCTGACCCTTCTGCCTGTCACCGTTTGAGTTGGACCTAGCAACTGGGGACACTGTGGTTCTGGGGGCTGTGGTG
>JAPMUY010009427.1:0-30000 GCA_026901105.3 Galaxias olidus
GTGTCTGTTTGTTTGTGTGTTTTTCTTTTAATCTGCTTTCTTCAAAGTTATTGGTTTTTTCTTTTGTGAAATAATAATATGTCTGCCTTCCTCGTGGCGTCTGATGTGCCGTGCGCTCAGTGGTGTGTGGGCCCTGGTATGATCATGTGAAGGGCTGGTGGGACAGGAAAGAGAACTACTCTCAAATCCTCTACCTCTTCTTTGAGGATCTGATCGAGGTGAGTTTACCCTTAACAGCAGATATTCTAAATATGATCAAAACATACAGGAGAGTCATTCATCTATCAGTCACAAATCATATGCTTGCTTTAGTTATATTATTCTAAATCTGTATTTGAAAGTTCTATTGCGATTGTACGAGGGGTGGCATGATGTGACTGTATATATCTATTACATAAGATTTACTAAAGGTTTTTAAAATCTGTTTTATCTTATATTTATAGTTTACTTACAGTTTATAGCTACAGGTTTTATGTGTAGAACAGCAGACATTATAATAACACATTGTGGTGGCAGGACACTGGGCGAGAGCTGGACCGCCTGTGTTCCTTCCTGGGTCTGTCTACCTCAGTCGAGGAGAAGGAGAGGGTGAGGGAAAGAGTGCAGTTCAACAGCATGAAAAGGAACCATATGGCCAACCACTCCACTGTCAAATTCATGGACTTTAGCATATCTCCCTTCATGAGGAAAGGTACTATACATTTAAGTAAAGATAGAATCTTTAGCCTAAGAAGAATATAGTTTGTGTCAAGATAGAAGAAAACTACAAACATGTCTGCTTTTCTCCATATTTTTCCAGGACAAGTTGGTGACTGGAAAAATCATTTCACTGTGGCTCAGAATGAAAAGTTTGATAAACATTATAGAGAAAAGATGAAGAACACAACTGTACAATTCCGCACTGAGGTTTAGAGACTTTATATTGTAAGAGAAGTTTTTTTGTGCTTATGATGACATCTAGGCAAAATTTTATTAATGAAGATGACATTTGAAAATCAATTGTATATAAATCAATTATAGTATATAAAGCAGTAATTATTCATTGTTAAATAAATAAAGACTTATTATATTCAGTTTGTGCTATTAATTAATTGCAATTAATTGTAGTTTTTATTTATTTAATGAACTACAAATGAAGCAATTCAATGTGATTTGTGATTTGTAAGAGAAGTTTATCCTCACCATAAGATCACTTGATGATGAACCTTATTTAGTTGACATAATTAGTCCTATTGGTACAGACAAATCAAATCAAATCATGCTTATTTATAGAGCACGTTTAAAACAGGCAGAGCTGACCAAAGTGCTGTACAATACATTCAGATACAGTATATCAAACATAACAACAATACAGAAAAAAATACAGTTGTGATACATATACATACTATATACAAGCTAAGTGCATTGAAAACCACTAAGATGCAAAGGCTAATGAAAATAAGTTTTGAGCTTGGATTTGAAGGAATCGACAGAAGGGCCGATCTGTTACGAGAGGGAAAGCTGTTCCATAATTTAGGTGATGTTACACACAAACAAATAAGATATTATTTAACACACAAATAAGATAATACAATGTATAGGAACATAGTCTCTTCATTAAGATAAACAATGGGTGTCACAGATAATAGAGACTTGTCACTACCGTCACGTTAGGAACACATCCTAGTTCAATTTTAGACTTTATCATCTGTCTCGACTTTCAATCGATACATTTAACGTTTGTTCACCTCGATGGCTCACTTCACTTGGAATGCTCTGAAATTATTTTGTTTTCCTTTTCTTACCTCGTTCGAGCGTCTGTAGAACGCACAGAACTTGGGCATAACGTGTTGTAGGCCTACTAGGCAAATTGGGAACAAAAAGATTGTCTATAAATCCCATTTGATCTCTTTTTGGATACGTTGATATGTTATCACTGTTCCGGTTAATCAGTTAATGTTTTACCATCTCAGTTCAAGTTTACTCCACGACCAGAGGTAAGAAGGAGCAGTAAGGGAGAGGTCATTCTCCGTACTGGACTTTCAAAACAAACAGTCAACAAGTGCCTCTGTGCAGATCCTGAAGAAAAACAGGGATTATACAAATGCGCAGAAAACAAAATCATAACATAATTTAGAGATTGAGGACAAGGAAACCTGATAGCAATTTGAGAGGATCCATTTGAAATACCATAATGTTTCATAAGCAGGACGATGGAAATCATCAGGTATTTAATGATCAATATTGTGAGGCAGCATTAAAAAATATGTTGGTCTGAACCTTAATTTGAAATGTGGTCCTCTTTTCCCATTTTAAATTGTTGACTTTATAGTCAACCTAGCAGTGTTATATTGCAGCTCTTTTGTGTTCTTGTGGGTGTGTGTGTGTGTGTGTGTGTGTGTGTGTGTGTTCGTTTGTTTGTGTGGGTGTGTTTCCCTGATAACATATTATAATAAGATTGGACATTCCTATGTTTAATGTCCTCAATATCCTTTTAGCATTATACATGAAAAACGTAATTTGACACATTTTCAAATAGAAACCTCAAAACAGAACAAAAAAGAAAAATAGAAATCCCATTTGACCTTTGTTGGAATAAGTTCATGTTATTATGACCACCATATCACCATGTCATATTCCAGATAATCAGTTAATGTTTTACCATTTCAGATCAAGTTACCTCCATGACCAGAGCTGTTTGACTTCCATGGGGTGTCCATGATCCACTATTTCACAGACAACTGGGAGAAAATTCAAAACTTTCAGGCCAGACCGGACGACATCCTTATCGCTACCTACCCCAAAGCAGGTCAGTGTGCAGTATGTGAGGAAAGTATTTACATGTTGACTCTTTAATTGGGTGTAAGACTGTTATTTCTCTCTCTCTCCATACCTATCTCTCTTTCCTTCACTCTCTCTCTCTCTCTCTCTCTCTCTCTCTCTCTCTCTCTCTCTCTCTCTCTCTCTCTCTCTCTCTCTCTCTCTCTCTCTCTCTCTCAGGAACCACATGGGTCTCCCTCATTCTGGATCTGCTCTACTTCGACCAGTTATCCTCAGAACGACAAACATCGATCCCTATTCACGAGAGAGTTCCCTTCCTGGAAATCGCCATCCCATCACTGGCATCAGGTTAGATCTCACAAAACCTGATGAAACAGGTGGTAGTTATCTGTGTCTCTATCTGCTGTCACTTCTGTTATACTGCTATTCACTGACATCTCAACACAAAATAAATCTGCTTCATGCGGCATCTACCCAAACATGCATATCCCTCAACATCTACAGGAGCAGAGTTGGCAGACAAGCTGACAACATCTCCCCGTCTCATCAAAACTCATCTCCCTGTTCAGTTTATTCCCAAATCCTTTTGAGAGCAGAAGTGCAGGGTACAGTAGACCTGATCTCCTTAACCTTTTGTTGTCCGTATTGATATAATTGATGGACAACAAAGATTTGACAGTTTACAACAGCTTGGTTTGGTAATTGTGCTGCACTGAAACAAATAGTACAATTTGGATAGTGTTGCAATCATTATCACATGCAGTCTCCATTGATATTTGATGGATATTGTGAAATATATTTCTGAATATTTCCCCACATCCCATGCAGGTAGTCTATGTGGCTCGTAATGCTAAGGACAATGCTGTGTCCTATTTCAACTTTGATCGTATGATGTTGGTCCAGCCAGAGCCAGGAGACTGGAACAGCTTCCTACTAAGATTCATGGATGGAAAGAGTGAGTCGAACACGGAATCGAAAGCTTTTAAATTGTATTTGTTTGTTTGTTTGTTTGTGTGTGTACGTATGTGTGTGTTTGTTTGTGTGTTTTTCTTTTAATCTGCTTTCTTCAAAGTTATTGGTTTTTCCTTTTGTGAAATAATAATATGTCTGCCTTCCTCATGGCGTCTGATGTGCCGTGTGCTCAGTGGTGTTTGGGCCCTGGTATGATCATGTGAAGGGCTGGTGGGACAGGAAAGAGAACAACTCTCAAATCCTCTACCTCTTCTTTGAGGATCTGATCGAGGTGAGTTTACCCTTAACAGTAGATATTCTAAATATGATCAAAACATACAGGAGAGTCATTCATCTATCAGTCAAAAATCATATGCTTGCTTCAGTTATATTATTCTAAATCTGTATTTGAAAGTTCTATTGCGATTGTACGAGGGGTGGCATGATGTGACTGTATATATCTATTACATAAGATTTACTAAAGGTTTTTAAAATCTGTTTTATCTTATATTTATAGTTTACTTTATAGTTTACTTACAGTTTATAGCTACAGGTTTTATGTGTAGAACAGCAGACATTATAATAACACATTGTGGTGGCAGGACACTGGGCGAGAGCTGGACCGCCTGTGTTCCTTCCTGGGTCTGTCTACCTCAGTCGAGGAGAAGGAGAGGGTGAGGGAAAGAGTGCATTTCAACAGCATGAAAAAGAACGAAATGGCCAACTACTCCACTGCCAAAGTCATGGACTTAAGCATATCTCCCTTCATGAGGAAAGGTACTATACATTTAAGTAAAGATAGAATCCTTAGCCTAAGAAGAATATAGTTTCTGTCCAAATAGAAGTAAACTACAAACATGTCAGCGTTTCTCCATATTTCTCCAGGACAAGTTGGTGACTGGAAGAATCATTTCACTGTGGCTCAGAATGAAGAGTTTGATAAGCATTATAGAGAGAAGATGAAGAACACAACTGTACAATTTCGCACTGAGGTTTAGAGACTTTATATTGTAAGAAAAGTTTTTCTGTGCTTATGATGACATCTTGGCATGATTTTATTAATGAAACTACATTTGAAAAATACAATAAATACAATTATTTACCATGCTTGGATTTATCAGGGACTGCAAATATTACTTTAAACTGCACATATAGTAACTAGATTGGGTCTTAGGACACTTGGGAAATCAATGGACATACAAAGTGCCTTTAAATGCACAAGACTTGAACGTACAATATGATCGACATAACATAAAACAGTTTATTTATTTTTACAATCTTTTAACAAACATTTTACTCATTATTAATAGTACGTAAAGCAACAATTATTCATTCTTAAAAAACCTATTTACGTTTTTATTGATTTACATAATAAAATTTGCCATTGAGAAAGCACTTGGAGATCGCGGATACAAGCGGCGGAAATGAGTTTCCTCCGGAGGGTGGCTGGCATCTCCCTTAGGGATAGGGTGAGAAGTTCAGCCATTCGTGAGGGACTCGGAGTAGAGCCGCTGCTTCTTTGCGTAGAAAGGAGCCAGTTGAGGTGGTTCGGGCATCTAGTAAGGATGCCACCTGGCCGCCTCCCTAGGGAGGTGTTCCAGGCAAGTCCAGCTGGGCGGAGGCCGCGGGGCAGACCTAGGACCAGGTGGAGGGATTATATCTCCACACTGGCCTGGGAACGCCTTGGAATCCCCCAGTCAGAGCTGGTTAATGTGGCCCGGGAAAGGGAAGTTTGGGATGCCCTGCTGGAACTGCTACCTCCGCGACCCGACCCCGGACAAAGCGGATGAAGATGATGATGATGAAAGCACTTGGTCAATATCTTTTTTTTTTGTTTCTTAAGCAACTGTAGGTAATTATTTTTTAGTAACGTATTATCAATACACTTCTTCTGATTGCACATTGTAACGTCTATTGGAGAATGAAACTATTGTGGTTCAGATCAGTCCTCTTGAAGTCTCAATATTTAAAACAAATTTTGTCCGCCACCGGGTACAATCTCCCGCAAAACTGTGACAAATGGCTTTATGGCACAAGGAAGTGCCTCACTAAATCAGGAAGAGATGCCCATACTTGGAGTATAATCATTGATTGTTCTAGTCATAGGCAGTGAACGCGAGCATCCTGCACGTCTTCTTTGCAACGGTTAACGGAAATATGTGCACCAAGCAAATGGTAGGGGTCACCAAAATCACCACCTACAGACAAACTACCTAAAGTAACTTTAACTCTAATTACTGCAAGTTACATTGGCCTATAGGCCCACTAATAATATTGCTAGTTGGAAATGATCCTCAATAAACATTCTTTACATGAATTTGCATGTGCTTGTTGTTATTTTGCATATCACAATTCTGACCCAATAAGACCCATTCTTAGCTTAACTCTAAAAGTTTGCTGGAAAAGGAAGAGGCACAGTGTCCTATTTGTCATCAACAATGTGTAAAGTTCTCACTGACATTATGGGTTAGAAAACTCGCCAAAAAATAGCACATGAGATATGAGATGCCAAATGTTTTTCTATAATTGTTGACTCCGTCTTAGACTTGTCACATGTGAACCAACTGATGTTAATATTCTGGTGTAGTTGGAATGTTGTGAAGCCATTCCTGGGCTTTGAGCCAATAGAGAACCACAGTGGTCAAAAGTTTATCAGACTGTGATTTTGATGGTGGAGGGCCTTGGATTGGACCTCTCAAACTGCAAGGTCAGTCATATCACAATGTAAGCAACATGTCAGGACAATACAAGGGCTATAGGCACACCAAAAAAATGGGCCTTGTGCATAACTTGGTGTTAACACCTCAGACGGCACAGCAGTAGCTCAAGGGCTGGTGAGTTCTTTTTTAATAGCCCGCAGTCATGTTGTAGTCACTGTACACATTTTTCTCTTCATACACACACAGATGGGGTAAAGTCTTCTGGAAGACTGATGTCAGACTGCAATGATGATAATGAGAAAAGAGATAGTCAAATCGAGGATAATGCTTTTTTTGGTAACCTGTAGGGCGACTTGATATTGTTCCAACAGTTTTTAATATACAAATGCCCGGGAGACGGCACTAAAAGCTACAATCTCATACCTGTTCTCTCAGAGGTAACTATAGTTACAAGACTGGTTGGACCAGTCATATAACTTGAATACCTTCCTGGCACAGCAACACAGCCAGGAACGCCCATTTAATTCGCGAGAGACAGATAAACAACACAAGGAAGTGTCGACGACTTAACCTTAGTGCGTTCGAAAGGCTGTTTGAGGAGTCAAGACGTTTGAATAAACGGGACGTCTCTTACATATGTGAAATTATTAACTTCGAAAGCCGGAGGGCTAGAACTCTACTTTAAAAATGTATTCCATCACAGCTCTCGTACTGCTTGGGATGTCTTTGACTGTCAACAGCGGTAAGTTTCAATTACTCCTTGTACCCCTCGTAGCCTACGTAGACGAAAGATTAGATTAGAATATTTTTATACGTTGTTGAAATTCTTCATTTTTATTTTTTTATTTTACCATATTGTGATCTTCACTGACTAATAACAAGAAATCAGATTTCGACTGGATCAGAAGTGTTGTGCCGCACTGAAAATAGTAAGAACGAAAGCGAAAGTGCATAGGCGAGCTGATTCAAACCGTTTACATGGAACATACTACGTATATTGACAATTACAAGAATTGTATTGAAATAATACCAAAAAAACCTCACGTAATAGGTTTACGCTAAAGACAAAGTACAGCCTAGCTGTCAGAATTTGTACAAATGTCTATAATGGGTTGAGTGAAGGATATGTGTCACAAAATCGCCACGGCTTGGAAGAGTGTATGACATTGCATGTGCACGACATTGGTAAAGTCGAGTGTAATATTGAACCTTCATTAAAAGTTTTATCTAACTTTTAATAGACGTTTAGAGTTGAACTTTTCATATATTAAGTAAATAAATCCTTATAATTTACAAAGCAAACCTGTTTCCATTAAATAAGGTAATGTAATACTTATACCTTTTTAAGAATTGATAACATTGGAGTCCTATATTGTGCTAATAATTATTCTATTTTTACAGTCCAGCAATGTCCTCTGTTTTTAAATAGATAATTATAAAATATCATTTTATCAATTATAAATAGATAAACTGTTTACTTTCTTCCTCACTCTGTCAGAGCTCCACTCCCTGTCCTACATCTACACAGCCCTGTCTAAGCCTCTCAACCTCCCTGGTGTCCATGAGTTTACAGCCATGGGTCTCCTGGACGACAAAATGATCGACTACTATGACAGCGTAGACAGGAAGAAAGTCCCCAAACAGCTATGGATGGAGGAGAGGATGGAACCAGATTACTGGGAAAAAGGCACCCAGTCACGCAAGAGCAAAGAGCAATGGTTCAAAGTCAACGTGGACATCTTGATGGAGAGGATGAGACAGAACAGCTCTGGTGGTTATTACTCTTATTACATTGCAGTTGAAACATGCTATCCACAAATTAACTTTCCAAGATATCCCAAGATTCTTTACTTAATCCTCATTCTTTTTGTATTATAGTTTGAACTACTAAAGAAAATGATAATAACTTTAATTTAAGAGTGCATTTCTAAGAACCCACGGACACTTTAGAAATATGTTTAGCTATCCACGTGTGAAATGTAGAATAATGACCACACAGATGACACCAACAAATGTTAAGACAATGATATTACAAAACAAAGTTAAGAACAAGAAGAAACAGGCTTATATAGGCTTTTAGTGACTGTTTCAAGTGTCTTTTCAGAATTGATGTACACAAAGACGTTCCGGGTGCATGACTTCCATTTATTATTGTGTTTATTTGTTGTTTATCTTAGATGTCCACATTCTGCAGTGGAAGCACGGCTGTACGGTGGACAGACAAAATGACAACTCTTTTAGATTTATCAGCGGCAGTGACCAGTACAGCTACGATGGAGATGACTTTCTGTCTTTTGATGACGCTAATATGCGTTGGGTCGCCCCTGCTGTCCAAGCGCAACCAACTAAGCTGAAGTGGGACAACGTTCCTATCCTGAACCAATACACCAAAGGCTACCTGGAGAAGGAGTGTGTGGACTGGCTGAAGAAGTTTACAGAATACGGAGAGGCACAACTTAGGAAATCATGTAAGTCAGTATGTTTATAAGTGCCAATATATTTATTCATTGGAGTTTTATAATTTAATTCCTGGTCTCCCAAGTGGTAATCTTATAATTTACCATTTCATATAAATTTAACCATTTAATATTTTCTGCATCA
Organism: Galaxias olidus; assembly: GCA_026901105.3. Lineage (NCBI taxonomy): Eukaryota > Metazoa > Chordata > Actinopteri > Galaxiiformes > Galaxiidae > Galaxias > Galaxias olidus. The sequence goes on from JAPMUY010009427.1 coordinate 8,973, forward strand.
TAACAACTGTGTGATAGTAGATAATTTTATTGTTCAGAGCTTCATTGGAAATTGTTTTTGCTAAAAAGTGCAGAGAACCCACACCTGTTGAATTGACCACAAACAGCTGTACTTCCCAAAGAATACTATATGAAATCATGTGTTTTGTCTCATCACCAGAACGATGGATGGGTAGTTAAAACAAAAAATAAAATTACATTTTAATTATTTTTTTCAGCTCCTCCAACTGTCTATTCTTTTGCTAAACAAAGCAAAAGGGCGGGACAGTTGTGTGTGTGTGTGTGTATATATATATATATATCCCAAAGATGTGACTTTGGACACATCAGGAAGAATAATGTTAGCATTGACTGGGCTATGACAGTCATATCCACTGAGTGGGTTTTCAACAATTCGACTGTGTTGCAGATCAGGAAGTCTATTGCAGAGCATTGCTGATGATAGCAATGAAGAATATGAGTGCTATGTTAACCACATGACCCTGCTCAAACCTGTTATTCAGAAATGGGGTAACACATTTTTAAAAATCTTTCTCTAAAATGTTATGAACAATGTTTATCGAGTTTATTTTGTGATATTATTGTGCTTTATATTATCAATTGTTTAAAAGATTGTTTGGGGTAGATTATCCCTACTACATTGATACATGCTGATCTGTGTTGCAGATCAGAAATGTATGGATTGCCCCACAAACATGGCTCTGGCTGCTGGTATTGCTACCGGTGTAACTCTTGCTGTTGTTGCTCTAATCCTGTTCATCCTGGTCAAGATGAAGAAAATTGGTTCGTATTCATTTATATGAGTTTTATAAGCTAAGTAAAATATTTGAAAATGTAATTTCCAGAAATTTTACATGGAAACAATAAAGGAGGATACATGTAATATTATGCATTTTCTGTCAATTTAAATGTAATGTTATATAATGTATTTAAAAAAATTGGAAGTTGGTAACGCAAGTCATTTGGTCTATAAACATTAGTATTGTATGATATGTTGATTAAACAGTAGCAGCAATACTTAGACATTTTAACTCTGGGAAATACATTTCTTTCAGACAAAATTCTGACTACAACCAAACTAACGTAATTTATTTTACTCTTTTAAAGTCCTCCCCGGATGTCAGTCCAGACCTGCTGGTTAGTGTCAAATTTCTACTCATATTTTCATGCACTTGTAACTGTAATTTGCTGGTGTAAACTTCCATTTCAGCTACAGTACAAGTACTATCCCTAGGTAACTTTCAGAGGTTAAGAAATGCTTCTCATGCTGGTCAGCATTCTTACCAGTCAGTCTGATGACAGAGGAAGTCAACAGAGTGTTAATAATAATAATAATAATAGTAGTAGTAGTAGTAGTAGTAGTAGTAGTAGTAGTTGTAATAATAATAATATTAATAATAATAATATTAATAATAATAATACAGACATTAGGACAGGCACAAAGGTATTGAGGCAGGGTACATCAAAAATATAAAAAAAAGTCAAAGGGAGCAAACTAGGGGTACGCTAAGGAAAAACATTTGAGTTTTGAGACAGCGTTTAAAAATGTTAATGGAGTCGGAGTTCAGAGTGGCAGGGGGAGGGGAATTCCAGAGAACCGCGGAAAATAAAGAAAAGATAGATCGAAACTTGCAAACTATGAACGTAATGTTATGCAGTCCAAAATGTGTTTTAGTCAAACAACACAAAACTGAAAGATGCAGACTGGAATCAGAAAGAATAATTGAGCTCTGTTATATTTGATAACATTTTTTTCTTTGTCTATAGAGCCAGCAAATGGCATGAATGGTCTTGGTAAGCAAAATCAGTCAACTGAATAACAAACAACAAATATCTAAATTAACACAAATAACTGATTTGCGCCTCATTAACTAAATCCTCTTTTCTTTTTAATTCAAGTATCAGTATGTAAGTTAAATCAAAAAATGACTAATTTCTGTTTGATTAACTAAATCCTATTTTCTTTTTAGATACCGTAGCAGTAAAAGGTTCCCCATGTAAGTTAAACCAATATGCCACAAACATTTAAAAAAATAAATACTACACACATTTGACAATAAGCAAGTTGACTTTGGGAAAGATTTTAATCAACATCTTTTATTTTATTTTCAGTGAACGAAAATGGAGCGTTAGTCAGTAACACGCCTGGTATGTTTTTGTTGTTCTGTGAATTTCTCTTTCATGAATAAAATACATGAACTGTGAAATAAAGGTGAGTGAAGGGATTATGTATACTCCACTGAAGCTATTTAAGTGTGGCTTAAAATATGTATGATGATCGAAACATTTGAAAAGGTTTTACATGACATTAGTCAAACTTTCCTCATTACACAGGTTTAAGTTGTAAAATATCCTGATATGATAGCAATCGTGGGGCAGTGTTAAAGTCCAAAAACGGGTTTGGCAAGATAGTATGAAACAAAAGAACACCTAGCATGAAACAAAAAATACAGAGCATACTATCATACATTAGTAAGTAAGTATGTATGAAGAAAACATTTATTGAAAGTCATTCTAACTTCTGTGTTTCTGTCTTTAAGGGTCAGAGGTCACTGTATCTCTGCTGCCTGCTGCCCCACAGCTTCCCAATGGTTAGTCACTGAAAGGCTCCCTTTATGGCTTATTACATGCTATGTCATCATTGACTTATTTTTACCATTTATAAAACAATACTGTTTTATTCCACTGATGTAGAAAAATGTTTTGTTGCATAATATTTTTTGGGGGGGCGTTGTTTCGCTGTAGGAGATGAAGCTATTCAGCCGCTTATGACTGACAAAGGGAAAAACAAAGGCAAGTACTTAAAATTACTATTAAATAAAAATGCAGTTTTTAACAATTTGTCTTATTTTAAAGAATATAATTATGTAGGAAAACCTCTTGTGATCTACAAATTAACTCATGAAACAAAGTTAGAAATTAAGATTTGCTGGCGTTTTAAATATCTCCATAGAATAATAATTTAGAAGCCTTTGATAATAATTTATTTTCTTTTTTTTTTTAGTGCCTGGATCAAGTGACTCTGGTAATATTGCTTTTATATTTCTAGACTGTTCTCTGCTCTCCATCCACTGTCATTTATGTCTATAGGATCCAACAATTTTCCTCTTGGTTTTAGGTCAAGGCACTGATGGATCTTCAACCGGATCAGGAAGCAGTGATGATCTGAAGAACAGTATATAAGGTATGTATGTGAGGATAGAATGGAATAGGGAAAGTACCTGATTGATTCCAAAGGTAAATACGGGACATACAGAAAACAATAACACATAAGAAGTTCACAGATGATGCATAATAAAGTTTTTAATAATTAAAAATTACTTGTTAATGTTATGCAGAAATGTACACCAATGTTCACTAAAAAAGCAATAAAAAGTATATATGAAATAATTTAAGCTGTAAATAGGATTTTGATATCTTTTATCCGCTGAAAATATAATTTATGAAAAGTTACATTAAAAACAGCCAGGTGTTTCAAGCGCCACGTAGTGTTTTAAAGTTAAGGAAATCAGGTAGCCCTGTAAAAAAAAAATGCTGCCTACTTGTCTGCCTATTGCATTTTCTTACTTTACTCACCCTTACATAAATTCTTGAAGTAGTTGTTTGTTTTTGTAACATTTTAATTTTAGTTTATTGTGCATTTTTTTTAGCCCTCTGTTCCTGCAAGCGGAAGGACAGCCAACTCTAGCAATGATGCTGACTGATGCTGGAGGATCATAAAATAATCATAGGGTTTTTTCAGCAATAATGGGACATTTGCGATCTTAAGATATAATGACAAAAACTGTTCCAATATAACTGAATTCACCATAAATGTAAAGCCTGAGGGGACAGTGATTATTTAGTAAAAGAAAAATGCTTGGGTTTGAAATGATTGTTACTTGTAATGCAATTATATTGTCAGAACAGAAATCTTTTGGGGACAAAGAAACAATCGTGGGAACTAAATCTTGGTGGAAAATTTAAATTACGAATTACGAAAAGAAAATGTATCTATGAAAACTCAAGGTGATGTGAACTAATGTGGTTTTTAAGTATAATATGGTTGAATGTGTTCAATGTTATGTGCATGATATTGCTATCGTAATACCAACAAAGTCTTTATGAAGAAGATTAGATGTACATCTTTTATTTTTTTACCTTTATTTTGATTTCAACACTAACATGAGTTACATTTAAAAAGAGACAATTAATGTGTTTCTAACACATTTTGGGGAAGGTCTATGTACAGTACCTTACATATAATTACAACACAATTACACATAGGCTATTAAACTAGACAATTCGGTGCTAGATGCTGCAACATGCAGATTATACTATAATACTTAACACACTGAGTATGTTTAACATGTGACGCTTGATAAGGCTCTCCTGTGGGATTCAATCGTTCTTTGACACTCTTTTTTAGGAGGTTTTAATTATACACTGGCAATTCTCACTCTTGATACTATGTTTTTAAGATCCTAAATCACAGTAATCCATGATAGATTAAACACAATTCTGCTAGGGTTTATATACAGTGAGTATACAGTACTGTGCAAAGGTTTTAGGCAGGTATGAAGTCTTTAAAGTTAGAAAAAAAAACTAAAATATAAATGTTAATTGTTTATTTTTTTATCAATTCATAAAATACAAAGTGAGGGAGAAGCAAATCCGTATCAAATCAACATTTGGTGTGACCACCCTTCGCCTTCAAAACAGCATCCCTGCCTAAAACTTATGCACAGTACTGTATATGAAGTGGTATATACATGAAGTTCCAGTCCAAAGTTTGGACACACTTTCTCATTGAAGTAAATGGGAAAGTGTGTTCATACTTTTGACTGGTGGGCTAATGTATGTATGTGTATGTATAATGTATAAACACACACAAACATCTATTGACGTGTTTTTTCTTAATTGTGTGAAAAGTCCTTTTAAGAATCTGTAAATCTTTTGTATAGTCACTTTGCCTAAAGTTGGGCCTCATTGACCTTGCAGCATATTTAAATATGCTTGCTCTTGGTATTCTCCAAGTATTTTGGAAGGTAAATAACACTACTAGTCAAAAGTCCCATGTACTTGAATGGGAAAGTGTGTCCAAACTTGTGACTTGTACTGTTTACGTAATTGTAGCATGATTTAGTTTGGTTCTTGCTTGAAAAAGTTCAATATGTTTTTCCAATTTAATAAACCTTTTTCCAACTGTAAAAGAATGTTTCTGAGCTTGTGATTTTGTCTCCAAATACTATAACTGTATTCTAGCTATTGGTCTACGTGTATGCTAACCTGTGGTAGAAAGGCCTGAGACAAGGTTGTTATTATTTTTGTTTGAATAAATGGGGATGCATGTCGATAGCACAAACATCTTTCCAGTAAGGTGACATACTGCCATGATGATAATTATATTATCTGGGCCCATAACCCTGATTTGGGACTTTGAACCTGCAATATAGCAAACAGTAAAACATACTGTAGCTATTACACTACTTAGCTGATAGCACGTCGTATGGTGAAAGGATTAGGCTTCCTGTCTGAAAAGATTTGTATTTGGCAGATTTTTTTAGAGATTGTTGGTCGACATTCATGTCCAAAATTTTCTTTCTAACTCTCTTTCTTTTGGGCATAGTTTGGACGGTGAATGCTTTAATCTAAAGTAAAGTAAAAGCTGTATAGTAATTTGCTCTGAGACTGAAAATCTTTTTTTTTTTTTAAATCACTTTGATTATTTGTGTCTATACAGCAAAACATCCATCCATCCATCCATTAACTGCAAAACCCTGGACAGGTCGCCAGTTGCCGACATGAGGGACAGACAACAACTCACACTCACACTCACATTCACATTCACACCTACGGGCAATTTAGAGTCACCAATTAACCTGCATGTTTTTGGACTGTGGGAGGAAACCGGAGTACCCGGAGAAAACCCACGCGAACACGGGGAGAACATGCAAACTCCACACAGAAACGCCCTTGGGTCAGGTGGGGATTGAACCCAGGACCTTCTTGCTGTGAGGCAACAGTGCTAACCACCGAGCCACCGTGCTGCCCCTAAAAAAACATTTTACTGCAAAACTTGTGAAAAATACTATATTTAAATACATGTTTAATCCTTGTGGCTAGATTGCAGTTGCCTACCAATATTCGGAAATAATTCATCAAGTTTAGGAAATTAGATAAGATAAATACATATTAAATACATGAGTCTATGGACTGCACACACTCAACATTCTCTTGCGAACCTGTACAAGTTCTTTTTACCTAGCAACTGTGACGTCATGTATGTGATTGGTCACTTTTTCGCATGACTAGATGCGTAACTTGGCTAGTGATGTTGACTTTATTTATTATTGCCGACCATACATGTTTGATGAGCTTGTGTTGTTCTAAAACAGAACAGTTTCAAGGTTAAACGTTTTCCTCCTGTTGTATTGACACTTATTTAATCTTTACGTCTTATATTATTCTTTATGACTATACAAAAAAAAGTTTTAATAAAATGTATTCGCTCTTGGATTAGATCTCGATCTCATGTATGAATAATATGTGTATTTTATACTCTGGACACTAAACCATACTTACAGTAACATTATCTAGTTTATATCTCTGAAAAATAAAACATTCTTATAGTGTAACTATCTGTAATCTAGTCCTGCATGTCTTAGTGCCTCTGTGAACTGCGCCTGCGAACACTTTAATGACCTGGCTGATTAAAAAAAAAATCTAGTTTTATTTGCCAATATAGAAGATATGATAAATATTTACAATTTGACCTGTAAACTGGTTGTCCCCTCTCCCTCTCCACCCCCCTCTCTCCCTCTCTGCCCCCCTTCTCTCTCTCTCTCTGCCCCCTCTATCTTTCTGTCTCTGTCTCCTTCTGCTCCCCCTCAATCTTTCTGTGTGTGCAGTAGGAAATAAATCTGACACTGAAAGTGGTAAACTAATTTATATTAGAGGAAAATATTGTTTTTTAAGCAGTTATATTCACCTCATACAGGATGAGAGATTAAAGTACTAGATTAATTCAAACAGAAACTATTCTTAAATTCTATTTGACCAGCAGTAACTGATCTGTGTAGACCAACTAAGCTCCAAACACATGTATTAGGGATAGTAGTGGCCAGGGGGTAGAACTGCTGCCTGGTGACCTAAATGTCATGAGATCAAAATCACCACTCGTGTCCGTAATAACCGTAATGTAACTTAATGTAATGTAATTTAATGAAATGTAACGTATCTTTAATCCATTCAAGGCAGTATAGGGGATTATCCATATAAATGATAACACCACAATGTATTTATGTTTTTGAACTAAGTGTTGGTACAGAGGAAACTCTAGCTGAACCCTTTGTGGCTGTAGATGTGACCAAGGCTACTGGTGGTGAGGCTTGACATTCTTATTTTTTAAACCTCTCTTAGCTTCTGTCGTTTTTTAGTGCCCTACTTTCCGTTTTGGCACTGCTGGTGATATGGAAGAACAAAGATTAGAAGCACAAAGGTTGCTGTTATTGTTTTATTGTTACTCATCTATCTAGTAACTCGCACACACACACACACACACACACACACACACACACACACACACACACACACACACACACACACACTCTCTCTCTCTCTCTCTCTCTCTCTCTCTCTCTCTCTCTCTCTCTCTCTCTCTCTCTCTCTCTCTCTCTCTCTCTCTCTCTCTCTACCTAGTAACTCGAGGCATGCAGTTAAACGAGTACGTCAGTAAGAACAGGGATTTATTAACAGCTAAGAGCAACAAAGGGCTGCCAACATTTTTGTACAGTGAACATTTTGGGAGGATTGAATCTTGAAATAAATCCATAACCTGAGTATTGTATTCCTTACCAAACATCTTGTTATCAATATATTGGCATAATCAAATTGCATGACCAAATTGCAAACTACTATTACCTTTAGAAGGAATTTCCCTGGGAAATAATAATAAATGTGAAGAGAATATTACATTACATCAATTTAGCAGACGCTTTAATTCAAAGCACAAAAAATGGTGCCTACAACAAGGGAAGGTAAAAAATACAAACTAATATGGCGCCATAATGTTTGTTTCTAAACTACTGAACAACTAAATTGGATGCTTAGCAACACTGAGTTAGTTGTTGCTCGTCCGTCTTACAGACATTGTTTACAGTAAATGTTTTGAAAAATGCCATAGGTCATGACACACAGGGAAAATTTGTTTAGGGCAATGTAGACCAACTAGCCTTTACAATAATTATTAATAGCTATGTCTCTTCTTGACAGACACTTTTATTACTGTGACCATTTTTACATATATGTATTTGCCCCTGTTGCCATTACCCAATCATGTTAACGGCAAAGCTGTGCCCCTCTCTGTTTCTAAAAATGATCAGTTAAATCGCAGTGGCAGCTCGCCAGCAGAGGGCAGAAGGGCACAGCCTGGGGGGGGGGGTTAAACAATTTAAGCATGTATGTGTTTAAAATGCACAAAAACGTGTAATATATAAGATATAAATCATTATGTTTGGGGTAAAATTAGTTGACTGTTCATCCCATAGACGCACCAATGTGTATGGTTCATCCCCTTTCTCTAAGCTATCGCTTCTCGGGCAGTCGAAAAACAGCACATTTAGTGCGCAGCACCAGCCAATGGCTGACCGATGAAATGCACATAGCAACAGTGGCAATATAAATTTAACCAATCAGCGCCCTCGAATCTGCTGCCAGAAGGGCTGTAAGTTTACTGCCCTAATCAGAGTCCGCCTGAGGTAGAGAAAGTTGGTTTTGTTATCTGCCATAGGATCCAGAGAGAAGAAGACCATGATGAACGGAGATGGAAGACCCAGGATGTCAGGCGCCTGCTACCTAGGTTTTATCTCCTTTTTTTGTAATAACATCATAATCCCCATACAGGTCTGATCAACTATGCAAATTGTCCTCTGAATGTTCCTGGTTAACATTGTAGGCCGGAAATACAATTGTAAACATATTTTGCTTGTTTTGTTTTGTTGAGTGTATGGAAGCTTATTAACCATGATCTAGAATGTTCGCTAACAAGAGCAAAATGGTTCAAGTGTATGGTTTAAACAAAGTTATGACTGTTATTTTTAGGTGTCGAATACCGTGTTTTATCCTTGACCATCTGTAGCCTATGTTTAAATCTTTGCCAGGTATGTGTTATATGTTTATGTATATTTACTGTGTACTTTTTGCAATGTGTTTTTGATATGCTAGCTAGTCAGTTGTACTTTTGCATTGAGGAAATGGGTTGTGATGTGGATTTATTAGCGTTAGTAATGTTATGTCTGTAAAGCTATGAGATCACATTGTTTAATTTGACACTACCCATTTATTGATAAATGTGGCGAAGACGGAGCTGTAGTGTCGAATACTATGCTTATCCTTGACCATCTGTATGTTTAAATCTTTGCCCGACGATTATGCAATAAACTGCGTGCAGTCACGTTTTGTGTGAGAATCTTTAATGGAAACTGACACACTTCTCTATTTTGAAGATGATCAAGACCTGAGGAAGAGCATGACACATGAACGCCTGAATGTTCTGGCTATGCTCTCTATGGAGAAAAAAATAATCTAATGCATCCATGACTTTAATAATTAAGTAATTTAGAGGTTTGCTACTCAGAATGACAGAATGGCCAAAAGATAAGATGCCAGACCCCATTTGTTTTTGTAGTTGACTTTAGTAAGATGTTATTGTGTAAGAATGCCTCACATGTTTAATATTGTCATTTAATAAATACTTACTATTTAGCAGAACACTGGTGTCCTGAAGTGAGTGTTTCATTGTATTTGTGAAGCTGACAGCCCCATGGTACAGCCCCACCTAGACTATTTTTCACCAGCCGCCACTGGTTAAATGGTGTTTTAATAGTGCAGTAGTTGTTTATCACTTAAAACGGTTGACATTTTTATTCGATAACTTTAGGTAGGCTACTTCCAAGAAAGGCAGTGACACACCAAGCAGCAGTGAATCAACTGAGGTAATGTAAAATATACTTAATAGACTAAAAATACACGTTTTAAATTCCACATTTCGTTGCAATTATGGACATAATCATTTCTAAGATGTTCATTCAAACAAGGAGTTGAGCCTTGGCTTCATTGATTTTGTTTCTGGAAAAGGAAGCAATGAGGATTTTGTCCTCAATGAATTGATAATAGACGAAGGTGAGACCATTGCAGCTACCATGGATGGGTTTACATTTATTCTACCGACAAAGAAATATATACTGTCTTGGATGTTTCTGTTGAATGAAAGAAAAAATACTTCATAATGAATAGCACCGAATCTTGTTGAAGTGCAAAAATCTACAACCTGCATCAGATAGCACTTTTAATTTCGACTATAACAACATTTCACATTTTCAACTATTATTGAGGATAGCCTTAGCAACAATTATACTTTGACTTGTATGCCCTATTGGGCATAAACTGTACGTAGATCGAATCCCTGCTGTTGTATTCAACTATGTTGTAACTCTTGCATTTCTATACAGGATCAAATTAAACTTTATCGAAGACAGACTCTGGTAACATTCTAAATAAATATTTTCTTAACAAAAAAAAAAGATTTCTGTTAGTAAGAAAAGTTGTGCCCTGAAGTTCTTATAGGCAATTTGAACATGACTGTACTGCATGAATAGAAATGCATGCCTTATATGAGATCTATTCAACACAATCATTATTTGCTGTCTCCCTCTCTTCACCTCTCTCTACCTCTCTCTCTCTCCTCAACCAGCCTGTGGCAGTGATGGGTCTTCATGTTCCAGCCAATAACAGTTTCTTGACCAGAACTCTGCACAGGAATAATAGTGTGGCAGGAGTTGTTGAAAGCATAGAGACAGAACAATGTGAACGCTCACGATGATGCACGTGTGGCTATGTGTCCTTGAAAACGGGATGCCTTTTTAATTTTGATTTTCTTTTTATTATGTGCCCTGTGAACAGGGCAATGCCACAAAAGAGACATAGTGTCAGTCGACACTGAATGATTAAGTAAATAAATACTTTAAAAAAAGTAAAGAATAAGGTGGGGTAACATTACTCTAATTGGTTATAAACTGTCAATTTTCATTGTTACATTCAATTTAATCTTATTTAAAATTTTTGTCGTTTAACAGACGCTTTTATCCAAAGCGAGTAACAATGAGATTACAGGGACAGATCCCACTTGGAGCAATTTTTGGTTGACCTTTTGGTCAACAGGTCCTTCATTTCTTCATGTTTGTTTTCTTGTTGTGATTTATATGCATTCTGCCTTAAACATGCACAGCTGGAAAAGATAGGGTTATCTACTGTATAATCTCAGTAAAATCCCCTTGCTATGACGTCGCTAAGTGGCGGCAGAATGCAATGTTTTAAAAATGTACACGAGTAGTTTGACATAACAGTGCTCTACTCTTGAATCGGCGTTCGTGTAAGGTACCTCAAAGGGAGGGATTACTCCCTGTCATTAGTAGCAACGTTAATGGATGTGTTGCTCGTAGTTTAGCATGATATAGCGTTTTTAATAGTTATATTTATCAGAGCGATTTTTAAATCACTAGAGTACTTGAGTTCGACATTCGGGTATGAACCGCATCGTGACGAATCAAAATTCAGTCGTTCAATCCTTCCCCTGTAGGCCTAGCAGGAATGCCGACCAAAGGAGAGAATAAACATTTTACAAATCAAATGTAAGTTTAAATTAGGAAAAAATATGTATTTTGTCAATTTACATGTTAGTCAATACTTAATTAACCCTCCTATTTGACCCCTTTTCAATGGTTGACGTCCCTAAACAAAATTATTGGCATAACTTTCATTGACTTTTCCTAATTTAATTGAGACAACTGGTAAAACATCAAATTGACATGATATTACGTTTTTAACGTCCTCTACTCAGTTCAAACCACATTTGTGAGAACAACTTTAGCGTTGTATAAGGGGGGCTTGGGGGGAGTGATGGATAATTTAATGGTAGATTTATGTAGTACTCAAAGAGACATAAACTAACATAACTAACATAATCTGACAAATAAACTTGGTCAGCATTTTCAATTATAGTAATTTTCTGAAGGCTTTAATTATTGGAGTCAAATTGGCCCCAAAGACAAAGGATGTTAGTAAATTTGAAGATAACAGGAGGTTTAAAGTAAGTTTATGATTTTTATGATGTGTTAAAATTTTGCTTGCAGGGATTTTCACTAAATAAGAATATCACTGTGACAATGGCACATATTGGACGAACACCAGTCAGAATTAACACAAGGTACTTTGTTTCTTTTCACTTCTAAGTTTTCCGCGTGGAGAAATAATACAAATCCACTGTTTATACGTATTCCCCCCCCCCCCCCCCCCCCCCATCCCCTATCAAGGCATCAGACCAACGAGCAGAATGGAAGAAATCGTAAGTATTTTTCCCGACACTTTCAATTAAGACAGCCACCTACAGCTTCCAAAATATTTCGGATACCATTTACACATGATGGTGTGAATTAGTCTGAATAGTTATAAATAATTATATAATTATATATATAATTATATAATTAACCTAAGATAATATAAAAATAGATGTCAAGTTAGTAAATTATTGAAAAACCTTTTTTTTTTATATAATATCACAGTGAATGGTTCTTATTGAGCTTGAGACTGAACTCTGGTACTTTGAGCGCTAACCCGTCCACGTCTGTGCCTGTGTGACCCTGTGTTGGATTGTCCGAACAGGGAAGGATAGCTTTGTACCTCCCAGAACTTGTCCTGTGGAGCCAGTCAGACGAAGCACCAGGACCACCAGACACCAGCCCCCCATGATCTTCGACAGCATCCTCGCCAAGTGAGGGGGGTTGGGGGGGTTGTTAAAGGAACAGTAACACTAGAATATGTAGTACAAACATTAAGGATGTCTCTTTGCTTCTCAGAAGAAAAACAACACTACATAATTGTGATCACACAATGTTAACGAAACACGTTTTAATTTAGAAATCATAAAATTGTCTAAAGCCATATTTTTGTCATTCAGCACCGCAAAGTCTGTCCAGGATAAGATGAGGAACATGAAGAACAAAAGGCGCCTCAGTATCTCAAAAGAAGGGGTGAGACTTCTATCCTCTCCAGCTCATGGCCTTTAACGTTTTATCATATAGGTCATTCTTAGCATGGTGGCTGAGGTGGGCCGACAACCCAATCCAATCAAGGGACTGTCTCAGCTACACTAATAAAACTGTAACATTTACTGCACCAGCATTCCTGCACAAATACTTTTGTCAGACTAGCGACATTTACATGACAAGGTATTTGTAGCAAAACTATGCTAATATTTTGGATTGTGTTATGTTAGACTCCGTCTGCAGTTTTTGAATTGCTGTTTCTGTCTTGTCTGTGGTAAAAGGGGACTTAGAAGTAGTGTTGCACCAGTTGCACACTGGAACTTCGGCACAGAAGAAAAAACATTGTATGCAGTAATATTGGGAGACTATTTTGATTGGATTTATATACATTTTATCATCATTATCAGGGTTCATATTGGTAAATGAAAATCAAGCACTTCAAGCACCAAAATGTCCTTTGCCGTGACTTTTAAAAATACCATTTATTTCCGGCCACCTATTTGGAATTACAAACCATGCATTGTACTGCCAAATACATTTGTCATTTTGGAACTTAAAGGGCCCATAATGTAGAAAATCACACATTTTCGTGTGCTTCCTTAGTGTCTAGGAAGCACATTAAAAAGTATTTGAACAAAAAGAAAAATAAGTTCATTATTCATGTTCATACAGTATATAACATGGTGCAGGGCAAGTCTACAGTGAATATTATATTAACATTTGGTCCAATATTATGATCCTAGAAAACAAATTTGTCCTGATATGTATACAATTAAATGTAATTTTGATTTAAGTTGATGTTATGTTTATTTCAGTAGTGTTGCCAAATATCCAACCAGTATCGTGATACTAAACCTGGTATTGAAGTAAAAATGTTGGTATCGTATCAACACTAATAAGTAGCCTTTGTTATGTTTTTTTTTTAAATATTTGGCTTTCTTGCATTATAGAAAATCTACTCCAAGGCACAGCGAAAGAAGACTATGCCACCTCAGCATGATCCTGAAGAGGAAGATAATGAAGGTGACAGCAATTTATAGTATACCTTAACATTCAGGGGGGCGGGGGAAGGGGGGGGTCTCCTTTTTTTGAAAGGGGGGGTAACAATATTGACTTATTGTACGATTATTATTATTATTGTTAATAATAAAAAAAACATTCTGCATGGCAATCCCACATCAAACATCGAACGTCAACTTCAAAACGATGGGAAATGTAACGCCTACACGGCAAGCATATCAACACTGATTGGGATTCTTGTACATTGCTTCTCCGTTCATTTTAAAAATCCCTTGGCTCTAATGCTGTGTCTACTTTTGGTACATTGTTGAGGGAAGCCATATCTTTAACCTTCGAAGCCAAGGCTCATGATCGGTCGAGACAACCATACCATAATATTTTTGGGAACATTCATATATCGTGGGTAACGGCTTCCTTGGAGGCGGGCGGCAGGCACTGCCACTAGCTGTTACTGATCTTGCTATGCTACCAATCCAAAACTAGTCTGGGCTCAACCATTGACCCATCATAACATCTCGGGGGTACGAGGAGATTTAGAAAATTCTTCTTGGTAATACAGCAGGTGGTTAAAAAAACAAAAACTACTAGCCAGTGTGTGTAGCTACACACATTTTAAAATAGTAAAACATTTTGATGTACTAGATTTTTACAGACCCCTCTAAGTTTGACTTTATATGCCTTTGGGGGAGCCCTTATCTTGTCCGGGGGAGCTGAGCTCCCCTTGGCTCTCCCGTAATTCGCACCCTGACGACGATGATGATGAAGCAAATGAAGATGGCCAGGGTCAGTCAGTGTAAAAGTGTCTTGAAGAAAAAACCTCTTTGATTCTCTCACTCTCATTTCGGTTTAGGCAGCTTTGACCAACTGGCAACCGGACTGGTGTATGTGACACTGGTGTTTGTCAATAGTATGCGAATCCATGTTTTCAATCTCCAGGTGATGAAGATGATGACAGCAAGAAAAACAAAGATGAAGAAGTGGAAAAGGGCAGTGACATTGAATATGAGGAAGAGGACGACATCGACGAAGAGGATGCTGCCGGCAAACGCAACGACAGCAGGCAGAAAAAAGCTGTGGTCCGTTACCAAGGCCATTCTGGAGGTTAGTCTGCTGTCAATAATAATAGCCATAATAATAATACACATTACACCTAACATGCTGCATGCTTTTTATGTGATTTATTTGTTAAATAAATGTAAAAAAAACAAAACAATGCTAATAATATTACCCTTCTCTGTCCTCAATGGCTTCAACTGTAACCCTTACATATTTCTTCCTACTTTTTTTTTCTTTTTTTTCCCATGCTTGATTGCAGGAAACCAGTTCCCCACTGGGGGGAGCTATCACATCAGTGCCCCTGTCTCCAGGAGTCAAGCATCCACCAGAAGAAGAAATGGCTGGTCCGTCTCTATCTGTCTCACTTGGTGTCAGCTGCCTGTCTGGTTCACAGTCTGTTGTCAGACTCTATGTCTGTCTCACTCACTCTCAAGTTTTTCCTCATCTTATTGGCTGCCTGACTGTTTGTCTCTTCATCTGTTTGCCTAACTGGTCCGCCTGCCAGTACCAAATCAGCAGACTGCCCATTCACTAAGTTCTTTGGTACTGGAGTCTGTGGTTCAAGTCATTGTAATAATAAGACATTATCATCTGTTTCTCCATCATCTTTTCAACCGCTTCTCTCTCTCTCTCTCTCTCTCTCTCTCTCTCTCTCTCTCTCTCTCTCTCTCTCTCTCTGCCAGGCCTGTCAAGAGTGCTTGGGCCAAGCGGAAAGCCTGCTCCTCTTCAGATGAGGATGACGACGAGGACTCAGAGAATCATGACAACTCTAAAAGGTTTGTCAAACAGTGACCGGGTTAACAATGCATGGTGACTATTCTAAAACTGTCTGCATAGTCCACTTGGGATTTACAGCCATTCAGATCTTTCTGCTGTTTGAAGTGATGTATATTTATTATGTGTTGCATTTTGAATCCCATTCGATCTTGGTGAGTCTTTGATTTGATTGTGTATGTTATTAAGTACATTATTTTAGATTTATTACGGCATGTGCTGTTTATATCCAAAGTCATATGTTATTAAAACGTTCAAATACATTTGGAATTTAGAAGCTACTCTTCAAATATGCATGCTTATTTATGATGTTTTGTTTATTTTTGATGTGTCTGTGACATCATCACAGTTGGAACTGCAATGATTAGAACTGCCAGTGGAATGTTGGTGGTCACGGTGACGGTGATGTCACAGTGGTTCTGGGCTGGTTCCAGTGTGCATGCTGCTGGATACTGTTTCATACTGTGGCAGAAATCTCAGAGCAGGCACACTCTGGACCTTCTGGCTCTAAAACTAGCTCTAATTACACTTTGGACATAAAAACGACTAATCTGCGGGCTTGCTTGATATCTATCTAAAGACTGTTATCCAGTTTATTAAAAACACAGACTTGACACCCTGAAGGGGTCATTTGGAGCCTCTAAAGCACTGATTGATACCCGTCAAGCGCCTGACCCTGACTGGCTCTCACCCCAGGAATCTACCCATTAACCTGCGCGACGAGGAGATCCTGAGAGTTCCCAGAGGCAGGATGAAGGCAGGAGCCAGCCTGGCGGATGTCGACCCCATGGCGATCGACGAGAAGGTAGGTTTAGCACCCCCTGGTGGAGTATACTAACAACAACAACTTATCTGACAGTTTGGTTTGGTCCAATGCTGCTTCAATCGTAAATAGAAGTAAAATGTACTTTCATGTACCGTTATTATTATCACTACAGTATGTCTGACATCCCTCTCCCATTCTCTCATCTTTTCTCCTCCCCCTCTTCCTTGTGTGTTTTTGTCCTCTGGTCCTCTCCCATGACCTCCATGGCCAGGTGAAGTTTGACTGTGTGGGCGGTCTGAGTGGTCACATCTCGTCCCTGAAGGAGATGGTGGTCTTCCCCTTGCTGTACCCCGAGGTCTTTGACAAGTTCAAGGTGCAGCCCCCCAGGTAACATAACCCACACCTGTACAGTATTTATATACCTAACACCCCCAGGTAACACAGCGCACACCTGTATTTATATACTTACCCCTGTGTGTGTTTGTGTGTGTGTGTGTGTGTGTGTGTGTGTGTGTGTGTGTGTGTGTGTGTATGTGTCCTTCTACTCCAGGGGCTGTCTGTTCTACGGCCCCCCGGGCACGGGGAAGACTCTGGTGGCACGGGCACTGGCCAACGAGTGTAGCCATGGCGACAGGAAGGTGGCCTTCTTTATGAGGAAAGGAGCCGACTGCCTCAGCAAGTGGGTGGGAGAGTCCGAGAGGCAGCTCCGCCTGCTCTTTGACCAGGTAACACACACATCACTGTAAAACTGTAGTTATGTACATACTATTGTTAGGTTATATGATTATACGCTGAGGTTGTGTATGGTATAGACACAGTAGCAGTATTAGCTGCAGTACTAATACTCAAGATGTCTGTGTGTCTCCACAGGCCTAGCAGAAGTATTAATACTCTAGATGTTTGTGTGTGTCTCCACAGGTCTAGCAGCAGTATTAGCTGCAGTACTAATACTCAAGATGTCTTTGTGTCTCCACAGGCCTAGCAGAAGTATTAATACTCTAGATGTTTGTGCGTGTCTTCACAGGCCTACTCAATGCGCCCGGCCATTATCTTCTTTGACGAGATTGACGGCCTGGCCCCCGTGCGCTCCAGCCGACAGGATCAGATCCACAGGTGAGACCTCCTGGCAGGGACTGCACTAATACTTCAAAATATATATACAGTATACAGAACATAAAGTACCTTTATGGAACATATCTGACCAGACTTAAGAAGGATTAAACTCCCCAAATATCAAAAATTTAAACTAAATGATCTCTCTTTACGCTTCCTGACTCTCTAACTCCATGCTTCTCTCTGTTTCTTTTATGTTCGTTCTTTCTTTTTTCTAACCTGCTGTCTCCCGTTGTCTCTCTGCCTCCTGTCTATGGTCTCCAGCTCCATCGTGTCCACGCTGCTGGCCCTGATGGACGGGCTGGACAGCCGAGGGGAGGTGGTGGTGATCGGAGCCACCAACCGGCTGGACGCCATCGACCCCGCCCTCAGACGCCCCGGCCGCTTCGACAGGGAGTTCCTCTTCGGCCTCCCGGACAGAGAGGTGAGAGAGGGAGATGGGCAGAGATAGAGAGAGATAGAGAGAGAAGAGGGGGGGTCAGTAGAGAGGTGAGAGAGGGAGATGGGCAGAGATAGAGAGAGATAGAGAGAGAAGAGGGGGGGTCAGTAGAGAGGTGAGAGAAGGAGATGGGCAGAGATAGAGAGATATAGAGAGAGAAGAGGGGGGGTCAGTAGAGAGGTGAGAGAGGGAGAGAGAGATAGAGAGAGAGAGAGAAGAGGGGGGTCAGTAGAGAGGTGAGAGAGGGAGATGGGCAGAGAGAGAGAGATAGAGAGAGAAGTAGGTAGGAAGAGGTCCTAACAGAGATAGAGAGATAGAGAGAGAGAGAGAGAGAGAGAGAGAGAGAGAGAGAGAGAGAGAGAGAGAGAGAGCGATAGAGAGAGATAGAGAGAGAGAGAGTAGAGAGATGAGAGAGAGGGAGATGGGCAGAGATAGAGAGATAGAGAGAGAAGAGGGGGGGTCAGTAGAGAGGTGAGAGAGGGAGATGGGCAGAGATAGAGAGATAGAGAGAGAAGAGGGGGGGTCAGTAGAGAGGTGAGAGAGGGAGATGGGCAGAGATAGAGAGAGATAGAGAGAGAAGAGGGGGGGTCAGTTTTACATTTTAGACTTAGTAGTTTTTCTCACTTAATAACTGCTTGAGTTGTCTTTTTAAATGTTCTATTTTACTCAAATATTAATATTGAGATTTTACGATGGAACGTGGCATTAGAGTCTTGCGTGCTTGTGTGTGTGTGTGTGTGTGTGTGTGTGTGTGTGTGTCTGTGTGTGTGTGTGTGTGTGTGTTGTGTCAGTCCCGTAAAGACATCCTGAAGATTCACACCAGACAGTGGAACCCCGTGCCCTGTGATAACTTCCTGGAGGAGGTGGCTGACAAGTGTGTCGGTACGTTGCTCACAACCGCTCACATTTAAAAATGTTTTATGGATCAAACACAGATGTTTAACATAGCCCCTCGATTTGTAACACTTACAAAATCAAATGTAAAAGCATTTTATTATTGTTGTGGACCAAGTTAGGAAGTTATTGGAATCACTTTCTGTGGCAGTTATTTATTTATGAACAGCAGGGTTACTAGTGTTCATTTCCTTCGTTCTGCACTCTCACTACCCTTCCTTCCTTCCTTCCTTCCTTCCTTCCATCCTTCCTTCCTTCCTTCCTTCCTTCCTTCCATCCTTCCTTCCATCCTTCCTTCCATCCTTCCTTCCTTCCTTCCTTCCTTCCTTCCTTCCGTCCTTCCCTGTCCTCCAGGTTACTGCGGTGCGGACATCAAGGCGGTGTGTGCCGAGGCCTCCCTGTGCGCCCTTCGGCGCCGCTACCCTCAGATCTACGGCTCGTCCAAGAAGCTCCAGCTGGATGTGTCGTCCATCGCCGTAGGCAGCCGGGACTTTGTGGCGGCCATGAGGAAGCTGGTGCCGGCGTCTCAGCGCGCCGTCTCCTCCCCGGCCAAGGCCCTGGCGCCCGTGGTCCGACCTCTGCTGGGCCCGGCGCTCCACAGCCTCCTGGAGGGCCTGCAGCGGCAGTTCCCACACACCGAGCAGGGACTGAAGAGGAAGAGGGATCGGGGTGAGGCTGGGGGAGAACAGAAAGTAGGAAGTAGGAAGTAGGAAGTAGCATGGGCAGAGATAGACGTCTTGGATTGAGTGTAAGGGAGGGGGGATGCAGTAGAACGGAGTAGGATGGACAGAGAGAAAGGTAGATTCGGGTCTGAAGAGGAAGAGGGAACTAGATTTAGTGTTTCTGGAGACATTTGGGATCAAGGTGAGATCTAGTAGAATGAGGAGAGAGAGCTTTGGTTAGTGTTGTCAAGGAAACCACTTTTCATAGGCAATTTTGGGATAGACAAAAAAAAAATAGGGACTTGCTGGCGTATAGAGTGTCATTAAAGGAGAGAGTGAAACAGAGAGAGAGCGAGAGAGAGACAGAGAGAGAGAGAGAGAGAGAGAGAGAGAGAGAGAGAGAGAGAGAGAGAGAGAGAAAGAGAGATTTGGGCCGGCACACCTAAGATGGCTGACCCATTTTTTCAACTTGTCTGTTGTCAAGGGAACAACTTTCAGCAGGGTATTGTGGGACATAAAAGAAAAGAAAAAAGAGAAATGGGTGTTGTCCACTCTATTCATCTCAATAACAGTGGCAGGGGAATTCATACCTAACCCAGCACTTGGCTAAGCTCTAGTCTGAATCTCCACAGTAATAATAGGCACCTGTGAATGTACACTGAAGTGGAAGGCACAGTAAATTGCCGGTCACAATTTCAAAATAGCAGAGCCATATCTGAGACGTAGCACGTCGAGGATTTTTATATTGTTTGTTGAAATAATTAAGCCTCTTCTCAGTTAGTGGTCCTACAGTTTATATCAGTTTTTGCTAACTAGTGTTGCCATGTTTTGCTTCCTTATTTTGGCGGGCGGGCATGGGGGTTTTCCAGATCTGATGAGCAGCATCCTGGAGGATGATGTGCTGTACAGCGGGGATGAAGGCTCCTCCAATGGCATCACCAAGCAGCCAAAAAATGGCAACTTCCTCTGTTTCACCAAGTAAGGAGCACTAGAGCACCCCTTTTCTGTAAAACCCAGCTCTCACTCAAACGCTTTCCAGTTCAATAATACCTCTCATCGCCCCAGCTGATCAACCATCTCTTCCTCTCTCTCTCTCTCTCTGTCTCTCTCTCTCCCCTCACCCCTCTCTCGCTCCCTCCCCTCACCCGTCTAACCCCCCTCTCTCTCCTCACCTCTCCCCCTCTCCCCTTCTCTCTCTCCCTCCCCTCACCGCCCCACCCCCC
>JAPMUY010009427.1:37500-50000 GCA_026901105.3 Galaxias olidus
TGTCCAAAGACGAATCCCCCAACAACCCCGCCAGGCTCCAGGGTGGCAAGGACGCCAGCACCCCCATCACCTCCAAGACCCCGAGACCTGGACGTAAGTAACCAACCCTCCCTTACCGGAGTCACCGTGGTGACCGTAACTAACCAACACCCCTTACCGGCGTCACCGTGGTGACGGTAAGTAACCAACCCCCCTTACCGGCGTCACCGTGGTGACCGTAACTAACCAACCCCCCATACCGGCATCACCATGGTGACCATAAGTATCCAACCCCCCTTACCGGCGTCACCATGGTGACTGTAAGTATCCAACCCTTCTTTATCGGCATCACCATGGTGACTGTAAGTATCCAACCCCCCCTTACCGGAGTCACCGCGGTGACGGTAACTAACCAACCCCCCTTACCGGCATCACCATGGTGACGGTAAGTATCCAAACCCCCTTACCGGCGGTAACATAACTTCACAGTCTCCAGGGAGTGTAGGACTTTGCTGTTAGGCTTTTTGTGATAGCACTAACACCACAAAGAGGTGTTTCAGATAAGCTTGAGCAAAGTCAGATAAGCATTTCTGACTTTAATGACATTAATGGATGAAAATAATTGAGAGAATACGTTTTGAGAGAAACCAAGCGAGAGAGAAAGAGAGAGGCAAGGACAAGCAGAGGCAGAGGAAGGAGTCGGAGGAGGAAGAATAGAAGAGAGGAATGCACAACAATTTAGGAAGAATAGTCCAAAGGACGAAATGAACCAGAGCAGAAAAAAAGATAACAAAGCAGATCTGGGGAGAAAAAGTCACTGTGAACCTGGAAGAGAGCGAGAGAGAGAGCGAGAGAGAGAGAGAGAGAACGAGAGAGAGCGAGAGAGGGGGAGAGAGAAAGAGAGAGTGAGAGGGAGAGGAGAAGTAGAGAGAGAGAGAGAGAGAGATGGTTGATCAGTTGGTTAAACATTATCTTTACTGTCAATTACCTCTTTTTCTCTTCCTAGTGTTTAAGAAACACAGGTACAGGAAAAGAGAGAAGTGGAAATGGAGTTTGACAAAAAAAATGAATCCATCTCCTTCCTCCTCGTCCCTTTTAGCCAGAGGAAGAGGAGGGGTGGAAGAAAAAAAAACTAGTTCAAACTTTGGAAACGATTCTGGATAAAAGAAATGCTTTGGAAGCTTGCACTTAGGAGCCTAGGGAATACCAACGAAGAAGAGAGCAGCTTTTCCTCTTGAGTGGACAGTCTTAAAAACCAAACTATTGAAAGCTTTCCTCTTTTTTCATGGCAAGAGACTGCCTTATACATTGTGGTATGTGAGCACCTTGGCTTAACATGAACCACCCAGGCCTGCAAGGGAGTCGTAGCCCAACACGGGAGCTGGATCCTGGGCAGAGAGAGAGAGCCAAGGCCCTGGGTCCACTACCCCACGAGTAGGCCGGGCCGGGAGTAGTTGCTGGACGGTCGGACTACATGGTGTGGAATCTTAATAACTATCCAGTCGCTGAGCTATTCCTGCTGCGCTGCCTCTAGCCCTCTGAGGACCCCCCCCCCCCCCCCCCCCCCGCCCCCCTGACCTTGACAGCAGACCAGAGTAGGCCGGTCCAAACCGGTTTGGGTCCGGAGATTTTGCGAGAGGCATGAGATCCAACCCACAATTAAAGGAATACACACATCGTTTTTTGTTCTTGTTTTTTTATCTACAAACGTCCGCCCCCCTTTTCGTTCTGTGAGTAACTCCTCTCAATGACACACTCCTCTTTTAACATGGCGGGGAGAACAGTGTGGCCATGCAGTCGAAAAGTAATTGCTTCTATTCTAATACAGCACGTCATTGTTTGTATTACTGTAACACACTTCACATCTGCCCTCAATGTAGTCTCGTACACATTTTTAACCCTATGAACCCCTAACTCTACTTCACTATTTTACTGCTGTGCCGACTCAATGAATAGTTACGTTGGACAGCTAACCACAGTGCAATTCACGATTTCTAAATATTATTTGGATAAAGATGCTTACATGCAGTTTTATTTTTTAAATAATGCATGTACACAATACATAGATTGTAAATCATATTAACTGTCTGTCTGTCTGTCTGTCTCTCTGTCTCTCTCTCTCTCTCTCTCTCTCTCTCTCTCTCTCTCTCTCTCTCTCTCTCTCTCTCTCTCTCTCTCTCTCCCTCCCTCCCTCCCTCCAGTGTGTCACCAGCGTAACACCCGGGCCACCAAGCCAGAGCAGCAGCAGCAGCTCTTTGACATGAGCAAGGCCATGCAAATCATCAGCCAGAAGACTCCTCAGCTGGTGGTCGACCATGACAAACTCAGGGTACATTTTAAGGTTTAGAGGGGGCAGGGGGAGGGGGGTGGAGGTGTATCTCGGAAGAGAGAAGGGGGAAGGTGGTTTATTTGAGCTCCTGGAGATCAGATTGTTATATTGTACCAATCAATATATCAATCAATATTATTCTTATCTGATTCCCTATTTTAGGATCTGCACAAACGAGTGGTGGCAAAAACCGAGGGCTACGAGGTGTACCAACTAGAGAAGCTATACTCCCTGCTGGCTCAGAGCGTCTATCGCCACCGCCGGAACTACGACAAGACTGAGCTCGTTCAGGTTAGGCCTAGTGGCTGCAAGAGGAACAACCGCTTAGGAGTTTAACACAGTCCTTTTAAAAAGTGTTTGTGTAAGGTTGAAAGCTAGGTACAGGAGAAGAGGAAATTGCTCAAAAATAAACGTCTTCAGTGGTTCCTAGTGGAGTGTAAAGATGTATTATCCTTTTATTTGTTATTATTATTATTATTATTATTATTATTATTATTATTGTTATTATTATTATTATTATTATGTATAAAGGGTTGACTTGACTGACAAGGATGGTTGTATTTGTGAAGTCATAGCCGATTTGGGTGTGTATGCATGCCTCTGTGTGTCAATGAGTCTGTATATCATCTGTATTGAATGTCAAATTTTTTTTTTTTTCTCATCTGTTCCTCACTTTAGGAAATGAAGAGAGAGATCGACAACTTCTCATAACTTTCATCAGGACTGGCATATTTTAATAAAGAATCAATGCATTTCAGTCTTCAAATGTTTTGTATTTCGCAATATTTTTGTCTTTATTAGACATGTGTACTTTATATATCAATTACAATTTATTGTATTCATTTATTACCCTTTTTCAAATTTATTGAATATTTAGTTAGTTTGGATGACGTTTTTGTTTTGCCTATAGAATTGTTTTTAGCTGATGAACATGGTACCATTAACTCAACTCATGCCAATTTGCATTTAATTAAACATATCATTTAAAATGCTTGTTTTAAGATTGGTGCTTTTGAATACCCTCTATGGGTGATTTTGGGTGATGATTTTGATTTGATTTCAAAGCTTTTTGAGATGGTGCTCAAAGAATGCATCCTTGCCCTCTAAAGGTGGAGTGTACGCTTTTCAAGTGTAGCACAAACCAAGTGTATTACTGCATTCCTTTTTCAACCAATTATTTATATTATACATTTGAACTTTCTTTAATATTTTACTCTAATTAGTTTATACCTTTAAAACTTAAAGCACTTTGAATTGCCTAAGTATGTAAATGAACTGTGCTGTACAAAAAAATTTGTCTTGCCTTGCCAGTCAAACAAAAGAGGTGTACAATTATTTACAATTTATATACAATTTTACGTTAGTAATATATAGTACTTATTACTGATTATTGGCAATACAATATTCGAAACTTTCTAATTTAAAGCTTTTCATGATAAAGGGAGCTTGACAAACCTATAGCCTACTAAAAATATATCCCTGTTTTTGACTCGTACTGCTGCCAGTCGAATTTATCTCGATTTTATTGTATATAGCCTACTTGAACTGATGATAACCGTTTCAATAAGTTAACTTTTTATAGTAATATAGAAGTGATTTGCTAATGACTACTTTATTGGGTTCGCTCGCACGAAGAGTGCACGTCGCTTCACGATGACGTAACGACGTTTCAGGAACATTTTTCACCGACGCTGTGAGGAAATAAAAAAAAAAATGAACATCGTCAAATTCGGTTGAACTGTTGGTGTTCTTTATTCCGATTGTTTAGCATGCATAAACAAACTAAACAATGAAACGTATGACGGTGCAAGCTAAAACAAGAGAAACAGGGCGAAAGTGAGAACTATCATTAGTTTGCTCCGTGACTCTGGTCGTTCCTAACAGATGGACTCCTTGCGCCAGTGTTGCTCAGCCACTCAACAGTACATTTTGTTGGGCAGGGAACGACTGGCCGAAGGCGGAAGACTGCGTATCACCAAGGGGATGATTCGGAGCTGCGGTAGCTAGCTAGTTAGTGGTTGCAAGATGTGTGCAGGCGACGGCGCTTTCAACAGGTAAATGTTGTCATCCACACCGAAAATCCTCTTTTGTTGCATTGCATGAAGGAAAATGCACCAAAATCGCTACTTCTGCAGAATTCACCCCTTGTTACATTTGCACGTAACAGAGCTGAAACAATCGAGCAGACTTGCCAGATAAATATACAGAATAGAACTAGCGTTAAGTAAGTGTTGAGTGAGTTGTTGTGATGGCAAGAGTCAGACAATTGTCTTAACTGGCTGCTACCTGCATAAGGGTTGTTATACCACAGTACACTTTTATTGCGAAATAAAATAATTAATTGCACTCTGTAACCGCCAACCGTTGTAAAGACACACAAATGTAGTCTTTATGAAGAATTTGAATGGCCCTTATTTGGAATGAGTAGAGTGTTACGCAAGCTTGTTTCTTTACAAATTATAAAATCTTCCCTCCAACTCATCGGTCACAAACTGCACGTCAGTTTAATGTGGTACCAGTAAGTACATTTAGTTATAGCTTGAAGTACCTGGTAATGGTTTCTGAACGTGCACGCTACAACATATATAACTGGACTATTACCTTTTTTGCAGGCACTGAGGCAGATGCAGCATTTTCACTGGACGAAAAACATCACATCTTTTTCCATGGATCATTCTTTGCCGCTATAACTTTTAATCAAAACATTTTGAGTTTTATTTTAGTTTTATTATTTTAAGTTTTAAATCATTACACACTTGGCGGTACGGTACAGACTCAAGGAATACTATGGCCAGCCGCAGGAAGTCGACCACGCCCGTCATGGTGCCTCCCCGGGAGGCGCTGGACTCGGACCAAGACATGGAGGATCTGACGGAGGAAGCCGAGGAGGCTGACAACGGTGGCATGGCTGCGGCAAACGTTCCCGTGGAAAGTTCTGGACTGTCTTTCTCCGAGAAGAGCGCGGAAGCGGAGGTGGGCCGTCGCGTGGCCGATCACTACATGGACTCCAACAGCACGGCGGAGGGAGGCTACGAGTGCAAATACTGCAGCTTCCAGACGTCTGAGCTCAACCTGTTCACGCTGCATGTAGACACGGCGCACCCAGACATCGTGGTGAACTCCTCGTACGTCTGCGTGGAGTGCGACTTCCACACCAAGCGCTACGACGCACTGCTGGAGCACAACGCACGCCACCATCCCGGCGAGGACAACTTCACCCGGACCATGGTGAAGAGAAACAACCAGACCATCTTCGAGCAGACGGTCAACGACCTCACCTTCGACGGCAGCTTCGTCAAGATGGAGGAGGAGGAGGAGGACGAGGAGACGTCGTCCTGCAGGGGAATCGCTCTCAGCAAGACGCCCATCATGAGGATCAGGAGCAGAGCTGAACCCAAGAAATACACCGCCATCAGCGCCAAACTAGCCGATGTCATTAAAGTGGAGAGTGAAGAAGACGCAGAGGAGGAGGAGGAAGAGGAGGAGGAGGAGGAGGAGGAGGAGGATAAAGAGGAAGCCATGGGGCCTCCGACCCTCTCGCCGGCCCCCATCGCCCCCAGAGTAGTAACAGTGTCCGCCCCCATACAGGTCCAACACCTCCAGCAGCAGAGCATCATGGTCAACAGCCCAAACGTTCTCCAGTTTAAGACGTCGAGCTCGGGCGCCGGCATGCTGCCTCCGGGGACGCTGGCCCAGGTTCTGTCTGCCCTGCAGAACCAGCACAACTCCCCACTCAACCAGCACGCGCCGCAGGTCCGCTGCACTCACCTCTGCTCTCTGGGGTTATTTTAGTCCTAATGTTTGGTCTCAAAGTTGCACGTTTTGTTGCTCTTTTTTTTTTTTTTTTTTTTTTTTTTTTTTTTTTTTTTTTTTTTTTTTTTTTTTTTTTTTTTAAGGCAAAATTATAAAACTTGAATTACACACTACCATCCACCTTAGAAGGAAATAACTGATTGTGACTGAACACGTTGTAATCTTAACCTAATTTAATTATGGAATAATATTTCATCTATTTATTGTAATATTTTATGTATAATGTATACTTTACGTGTGTGTGTGTCCTAACGTTGTGCAGACCCAGCTCCTAATCCCTCTGAGCAGCATCCCGACCTACAACAACTCCATGGACAATAACGTGCTCCTGGTCAGTGCCTACAACCGCTTCCCTTACCCCTCCGTCTCAGAGATCATGGGCCTGTCCTCCCAGACCAAGTTCAGCGAGGAGCAGATCAAAGTGTGGTTCTCTGCCCAACGCCTCAAACACGGAGTCAGCTGGACCCCCGAAGAGGTGTGTGTGTGTGTGTGTGTGTGTACGTGTGCGTGCGCGCGTGCGCGCGTGCGTCCGTGCGTGTGTGAGAATATGACCCGTTGTTAAACTTTGTTTGATATGTATATTATTGTTTCACACAATTGATGTTTATGTTCACAACATTACATGTTTCAATGTTTTTCAGCGTTCAGCTGAGGAAAATCTGAGTTATTGTTAGGTTAGGTTAAAGAGTCTGATAAAATACCGTCGATATAAAAATACACCCAATTGTCCTGATGTCTCTGTAACCTGTGCCTCCATGTGGTTCCTCTCTGTCCTCCTCCCTTTTTCCTTCCTTCCTTCCTTCCTTCCTTCCTTCCTTCCTTCCTTCCTTCTTTCCTCTTTTTTTCTCTCCTAGGTGGAGGAGGCGAGGAGGAAGAAGTTTAACGGCACAGTGCAAGCCGTACCTCAAACCATCACCGTCATCCCCGCCAACATCGCCGCGGCAACCAACGGCCTGCACTCCATCTTCCAGACCTGCCAGATCGTCGGCCAATCGGGGCTGGTGCTAACCCAGGTGGGCGGAGCCGGGAACGCGGTGCCCGTGGGCTCTCCCATCACCCTGACAGTTGCCGGCGTCCCTAGCAACCAGGCCAAAGCAGCCGAGCCCTCCACCTCGGAGACGAAGACCCAGGCCAGCCTCTCGTCTTCCTCGGCCGCCGCCCAGAGCCCCGACCCGCTGGGGGCCAAACCCAAGAAGTCCAAGGAGCAGCTGGGCGAGCTGAAAGCCAGCTACCTGAACCGGCAGTTTGCCACGGAGGCCGAGATCTCCCGGCTGATGCGCGTGACGGGCCTCACCAAGCGGGCCATAAAAAAGTGGTTCAGCGACACGCGATACAACCAGCGCAACTCCAAGGACCACCACGGGGTGGCGCTGTGCGACTCCTCGCCCGGTGGAGGCGGGGTTGGCAGCGGTGGGGTGGCGGGCGGCGGTAACCACGGCAACGTGGTCGGTGGCGCGGGGAGCGGCGGCGTCGGCGGCAACCACAGCACGACCATCGTGATCGACTCGAGCGACGACACCAGCGACTGCTCCCCGACCTCGGCCGGCGCTCCGGGCTCCGCCAGCGACCCGCGGGTCAAGTTCCGCCACGCCTTCCCGGACTTCACGCCACAGAAGTTCAAGGAGAAGACGCCCGAGCAGATCCTGGTGCTGGAGGCCAGCTACCAGACCTCCGCTACGCCCTCCGACGAGGAGCTGAGCCGCCTGCGCTCCCAGACCAAGCTGACCCGCAGGGAGGTAGACGCCTGGTTCACTGAGAGGAGGAAGATGCCCTCCGCCGACCCCAGAGACCCCGCCGACCCAGCAGACGGAGAGAGAGGTCAGGCCACCACGCCCCCGAGCAGCCGCAAGATCCTGAAGAAGACTCCAGAGCAACTCCACGTGCTGAAGAGTGCCTTTGTCCGCACGCAGTGGCCCACCTCTGAGGAGTACGACAAAATGGCCGAGGACAGCGGCCTGCCCAGGACCTACATAGTTAACTGGTTTGGAGACACGCGCTACGCATGCAAGAACAGCAACCTCAAGTGGTACTACCTCTACCAGAGTGGCAAGGTCTGTCTGCTCATCCTTATTGATTTAACTTTAGTTTAGTTCAGTTTAGTTTAGTTTAGTTTAGTTTAGTTTAGTTAAAGTTAACCTCAAGTGGTACTACCTCTACCAGAGTGGCAAGGTCTGTCTGCTCATCCTTATTGATGTAACTTTAGTTTAGTTTAGTTTAGTTTAGTTTAGTTAAAGTTAACCTCAAGTGGTACTACCTCTACCAGAGTGGCAAGGTCTGTCTGCTCATTCTTATTGATTTTACTTTAGTTTAGTTTAGTTTAGTTAAAGTTAACCTCAAGTGGTACTACCTCTACCAGAGTGGCAAGGTCTGTCTGCTCATCCTTATTGATGTAACTTTAGTTTAGTTTAATTTAGTTTAGTTTTATTAATTAATTAATTAATTAGTTAGTTAAAGTTAAGCTCTAGTGGTACTACCTCTACCGGAGTGGCAAGGTCTGTCTGCTCATCCTTATTGATTTAACTTTAGTTTAGTTTAGTTTAGTTTCGTTTAGTTTTGTTTAGTTTAGTTTTATTAATTAATTAATTAATTAGTTAGTTAAAGTTAACCTGTAGTGGTACTACCTCTACCAGAGTGACAAGGTGTGTCTGTTCTTTAACTTTAGTTTAGTTTAGTTCAGGTTAACTTTAAGTAACTAATTAAACTAAAGTGGTACTACCTCTTCCAGAGTGGGTTGATGTGTCCACACTTCAGTCTGTCCCTGGCCGTCAGTAGTTTAAACTTTGTTTAGTCAGTGTTTATTGAAAGTATACAATAACAAAACGATTATGTATGTTTATTCTGAATGTGAATTTCAACTTTAGTTACGTTAGTTAACTTAGTCAATTGAGTTAATTTAAAGGATACTTATTTATAATTAAAAAAGTACTTATTGTGTATGTATGTATTATTTTTGATGTGAATGATGATGTTGATTGTTGTTGTTTCGTTAAGGTTGACGAGGCTCTGAATGGGGGAACAAAGACTCCTAAGAAGCCCCGTAAGCGTTTCCGCGGCTGGTCCAGGAGAACGCGTCGGCCCTACCCGTGTAAGAGGTCCACCCCGGGAACCCCTCCCATCAAGGCCAAGACGGGCAGAGAGTTTCTGAAGGAACATTACCTCAAATACAGAGTGCTCAACGAGAAGGACCTGGACGAACTGGTGTCCAAGTCCAGCATGAGCTACGAACAGGTCCGAGACTGGTTCACCCAGGTGGCCAAGAGGGTGGAGGAAGGGAGGGAGGCCTTCAGCGACCAGGAGGGAGAAGGAGAGGAGGAGGAAGAGGTGGGGGAGGAAGAAGAGGAAGAGGAGGGCGAAGAGGAAGAGGAGGAGGAGACGGAGGAGACGGAGGAGGCGGAGGCGGTTCGTGCTGAGAGCGATGGAGAGATGGAGGTGAAAGAGCAAAGGGAGGAGGCCCCGGGAGACGACTGCCAAGATCCCAAGGGTGAGGAAGAGGAGCGTGGACTTGGGGAGGAAGACAAAGAGGAGAGAGAAACTACGAAGGAAGACCCTCATGATGTCACGCTGCCAACAGCAGAGACCCAGGAGGGGTCAGGAGAGTTGGCCTAAAGGTCACGGTTAGTGAACGTCCAGTAACATTACTCTGAGTGGACCTTTGGCTTTCCCGTACAAATGATCGTTTCTCTTGCCTGTTGTTTTGTTTTCTCTCGTGTCCCCAGGAGTCTCACAGTGACCCTCGTCAGAGGAGTTGTAGTTTGAAGAGGAAGAGGAGGAGGAAGGAGGACAGATGCAATGTAAACTAACAATGTTTGGCTGCCAGACTGTGGAGACCAAACACACACACACACACACACACAAGTACAAAGGGTGTGTTATGCCAAATAGCATCAGCAGGAAACAGCAGAGAAATAGCTTCAGTCCCGCTCGGCTAGCAAAAAGAAACCAGGCTTTTGTCGGTGACATTTTTACAGTTACATTGTAAAACCATGTTTTTAACTAGCTGCACATTTCAAAGTTGTATGAACCCCTCACATTGTTTTCCTTTTGTAGGTTCTAATGTAACTTTTTTTTAAAAACATGGAATGAATTGGATCTTTCTGAATCATTGGATTATGACCAGGGTCTATGGAAATGTTCCTAATATTTCAACAAAGTGTTCAAATGTACAAAACATTTAATTTTTTATTTTTTATTGATGTCCCTCTATTTCTTTGGGAATACTAGTTTCAATCAGTGCCATTATGTTTTGGGGGATTTATGAACTAATTCTAAAGTTTCTTCTTTATTGTAAGTCATGATAATAATGTTCATAAATTAATTATATTGTAATATTAGTCCTCACACATATTTATCAACCGTCTCTGAGTAATAGTGCGGATTTTAAAATCCCTGACAAAGTCCAATTCAGCGTCTTGTTAAGTCTGCTCCAAATAAAACTGAATTGATATTAGCATTCCTACTCAAAGAGGTTAAAAAGCTGGTTTATAGAAAAGTCAGGAACACATGTGATTTAAGATCTAGATATCAGAAGTCATCTTTGACCCCGTTTTAACAGGACCTGGAGAAAACGTGAGTTGGAATAAAGGTCCTGTTGTTTTGGGGCTGGTCGGTTTCTCTCCATGTGAACTTTCAAAAAAAAAAGAGAAAGAAATATCCATACCTGCTGATAATCAGGAACTAGTCAAACCTTTACCTCAGTCAGTTAAGCTACAAGATGAAGATTGCTTTTGTGACATTTGTTAATTTTTAGAGGATTTTTTCTAAAGAGAAAATAAAATAAAAATAAATTGTATGCATGAAACCGGGTCATTTACAAAATACTCATGTCTTTCAGATGGCAGTTTTTTATTGCCAAAGTAAATGAAACACTTCTTTGAGGAATAGTTGGGTAAATTTTTCCTCAAATACGGGTTGTTAGTCAAATATATATTTCAGGTGTGAAACAAAAAAAAAAAAAAAAGAGAAAAATGATATTTTAGGGAGAACAAACCACAGCACTTGGCTCAGTCCCTCTGCGTGGGAACCTTTGTACTTTTGTTATAAAGACACTTTTCCTCTGCTTTTTTTTTCTCTGTGTGTATTTTAGTGTCGTGCTCCTGTCGGGTTCAAAGCTTGGGCGGGCAAGGCACAGACAACCGTTTGGTTTTTAATCAAACGATATGAGGAGGGCTGGATTTATCTAAAGTTTTAAGACAGTGTTATACTTTGGATATCAGTCAATGGGAGGTTTGGGTCAGTTTAACACCCGAACCTCAAGGATGCTCGACTCAAAAAAACAACAAAAAAAAGATTCCCAGGGTTTGACCTGACAACAATCAATTTATAGAGCATTGATAAATTAAAAGGTCATAGGTCATACTTTTTAGTTTTCTATGTGATTTCAGCGATAACATGGGATCTTATACAAATTCTTGTTATCCTGTAAAAAATGTTTTGCCTGTATGCCATCTTTGATTGCTTTAATAATGAACTTGATTTAATAGTTAATTTATTTATTATTCCTGACTTTTAATGGATATCTTTTTTTTTGTCTGCAAGCAAATCAAAAATAAACCTTGTCAACAAAATTAGGTAAAAACGTTTAATTGTCACTTTTTAAAATGATTTATTTTGATTATTATTTTGTAGTGAAAAATAAATTTATTTTGACTTTTAAACCCTTTTGTTGTCTTGTTCGCTGGCGTAGTTAAGTAGGCTAAAACCCTGAAGTATTCAAGGAGGCACAGCCTGTATTTTGGCCCTTTGAACTGTTCTTAGGTCTTTTATAATGTATAATCTTGTTAAGCATGTCATCATGAATTTCACAGTTAATAGCTGATCCCTTGTTCTTCTTTGACTTATTTTATTTTTTGTTCATTTATTTATACAGTGAGACAGTGAGAATCTGTCTCTTTTCCAGCAGTGCCTTGTTTCAAAGGCCCTGTCCTCATTTGACATACGATAACAAGACAGAGATTGTTTTCCAGTGGGGCAGTGTCCAGGTTAAGAGCGTACTCCGTTTAGGTCAGTAGCCTGGCATTGCAGTGGGTACTTGTGTGTGCTAAAAAGCTATTTTAAATGGTTTTCAAGTACATAAGGCCATTCAAAAATAAGCTTTGTGTGTGTCCTTTCCCATGTACAAAGATACTTACACTCCCATCTTAGACTTTTCCAATAAATCCCTATCCTACCGTTTTGCCGCAGTTATGTTTCGGCTTCTGGTAACATTCCTGTCCCCCTCGCCGCAGCCAATCAGAGAGAGACATGACTCTTCTTCATCTCTCTCGCACAAAGCGTTCGTCCTTAAGACGGGAACAAAATGTTCTGTTTGCTCCAGAACCCAAATGGAAGCGTTGGAGCCATGTTAGAAGAGGTTCACTTCACATGTGGACAGTCTCCCAGT
>JAPMUY010009427.1:57500-70000 GCA_026901105.3 Galaxias olidus
TTGCTTTTGGCTCCGTGCCTCGTGACTGCATGGCTAAAGTGGTGTTAAGATGAACGGCTATTCTGTTGTGTTAAGATGAACGGCTATTCTGTTGTGTTAAGATGAACGGCTATTCAGTTGTGTTAAGATGAACGGCTATTCTGTTGTGTTAAGATGAACGGCTATTCTGTTGTGTTAAGAGGAACAGCTATTCTGTTATGTTAAGATGAACGGCTATTCTGTTATGTTAAGATGAACGGCTATTCTGTTATGTTAAGATGAACAGCTATTCGGTTATGTTAAGATGAACAGCTATTCTGTTATGTTTCACTGCTTCAATATCCTGCCGTTCGCTTTGCTTTACTTTCCGGAAATAATAAATACATTTCCGAATATCTTTTTTTTTCCCTCTGCTCTCAGTATGACTCTTAGAAGTCATTTCTCTATGGCAGTATTATTAACCTGATTTTCCTGTTTGGCCTGTTTGGTTACTCATACACAGTAATCGGTGCATTTATGCTTTTTATATTTTTTCTGCTTTTGTTTTAATTTGTGCACTTAAGAGCGCACATGTCACCTCAATATCAGCCATGAAAAGGTTAATATGCCACTCATTGCCAGAGTTGTCAACGTTTCTCCGGTGTTAGTTCTTCGGATAATGTGCCCTTTATGAAATGATAAAAACCTGTTTTGGAGGTGGGAGTTGGAAACAGTTTCATTGGTTACTATGAACATTAAATTGCCTTATCCAGACAAACGCACTTTAAACCATGAAACCCCTGTGCTACACTTAACAAGAGACATATAATGTCTAAAATCCTTCCTTAAAACGTAAAAGATAATGTGTTTATTTGCATAATTACACTTTGGTTGAAATGTAATTTGTATCTCAAAAACAGTTTTGAGACTTCTCATTGGACAGGGGCCACGGGAGGAGGAGCGTAAACTTTTTGTCATGGCACCCCCCCCCCCCCCCCCGCCCCCTCCTCCTCCTCAAATGGCCCCTGTGTCCACGGCGATGGAACATTAACCTGTGATTAGAACTCCCTCGATTTTATTTTTTTTTACCTCATTGATGTTGTTGAATCTTCAGCACTGTGGGAGAAAGGGGGGCACAGTCATCAGGGAAGGGAACATCTGTGTGTTTCTGTGTGTCACATCGACCTTCCACTAACAGCAGTGACTCACATATGGCTTCACCTACCCCGTTGTTACAGTCAGCCATTTTTACTGTGGTAAATAGAGGACATGGTTCATTTCACTACTTCTACACCTGTATTACTGTTTAACTCGATCAGTTTTGATGAAACAGGTATAAATACTAATCCAACTCCCCTCTCTTTTCTTCACTCCTCCTCTACGCTTGACTTCCTGTACGCTCGTAACTACTTCCTGTCTTTCCCTTGGTCCATCGTTCTGGATGAGCTTGGCTCAGAGGTGAGGGGAGTGTGTGTAGGGATTCCTGTGGAAGCACTGGTGCGTGAAAAAATAAGATGTGACGAATGTGTGTATGTGTAAGGATTCCAGTAGATGTCTGTAGAGAGAGTATGAGTGTGTGTGTGTGTGTGTGTGTGTGTGTGTATTGTTTGAGTGAGTATGGGTCTGTATTGGTGAGGGTTATGGTAGAGATCTCTTTGTGTATTGAGTAAATGTATGTGTATACAGTATGTTTGAGTTTGTGTGTTTATGTATGTAAGTGTTTATTATTTATTTAAAGGAAAGTGTATGTGTGAAGGTTGGGGGATGTTTGTGTAGAGTGACAGTTGGACCGATGATGAAGTATGCATGTGAGTCATGTGTGTGTATGTCTGTGGGCTTCTTTGATGTGTGTGTGTGTGTGTGGGTGTGTGGGGGGGGGAGGACGGACGATGAAGACGACGACTACTACTTTGAGGTGTGTGTGTGTGTGTGTGTGTGTGTGTGTGTGTGTGTGTGTGTGTGTGTGTGTGTGTGTGGGCTGCTTTGAGGAGGGTGTGTGTGTGTGTGTGTGTGTGGGCTGCTTTGAGGAGGGTGTGTGTGTGTGTGTGGGCTGCTTTGAGGAGGGTGTGTGTGTGTGTGTGGGCTGCTTTGAGGAGGGTGTGTGTGTGACAGTTGGTGGGCAGAATGGTGGGGGTAGGGGGCGGTGAGTTTCTGAGTGAGTTTTTTTTTCTATTATTCTTGAGTCTGAGGGTGTCTCTCTCACGCGCACACATAGTAACTCCTTATTTTAACATATCCCCACCTTCTCTTTAATGCAAAGTCAATGTATCTATCACGCCAAGATTTCAATCACAACAAAAAAGAATGCATTCAATTAAACACACACACACACACACACACACACACACACTGTAAATACATTTAGATGTGCATATTCTACTTGACTGGATGCAGAAGGAAGCTTTTTTCCTACAGCCATCTAAACAGGAAGAGGAGAGGAAGTGATGCGTATGTGTACAGCTCTCTGTAGTTCATCCTCTCCGTGAATATAAGAAGAGAGGAAGGGAGTACAGCTCTGTAGTTTCTCCTCTCTGTAAATATAAACAGGAAGAGGAGAGGAAGTGATGCGCCTGTGTACAGGTCTCTGTAGTTTCTCCTCTCTGTGAATATAGAGGCCAGGCCATGGAGTTTCAATTACATTGCGTTAAGTTTGGGAATGCTGTTTGTAACACCAGAGGGCTGTTCTCTGCTTTTCTCTCTCTCTCTCGCTCTCTCTCTCTCTCTCTCACACACACACACACACACACACACACACACACACACACACAGTTCTCCGTTCTGTACAGTATCAGGTTTTAGCGTTTAGATGCGGAGTGGCCCATTATCTGTCAGGCCCATGGGGCATTTTTTTTTCTACAACTCTGGACTGTCCCATTCCTGTTGTTCTTACTACAGTATAACCCTTTCCTGCCACCTCAAACAGTTCTGCGTCTGCCAAGAGTCGAGGAGTTCTTCTGCGTTCCAGGTCAGTGCCCTCAACGGCTGTTGCTGTGTTCTCCAAAACCCAACACACCACAGAAGAAGACGTCTATTACATGCTGGGAAGGAAAAAACGAATCTGAAACTAGAGCATCCCTGAAGTTTTTCAGCTTCAAAACGACTCTCTTTGCAGCCCGATTTGTTTTGTTTTTAATGCTGGACCAGGCAATCGGTTCATCCTTGAGTCCAGTCAGTAAGCGGGTGTGTAGGTCAGCCACATATAGACTGCCATTCAGCCAGAAAGTGAAAAACCAGAGCACAAGCTCAGGCTCTTTCTCAAAAAAGTGGGAGTTATACAAGGTCAAAAATCTTGTTTTTGCATGATAACAGCAACCTGCAATGAAAGCTGCTGTGCCTTGTGAGCTCTTTGTGTGTGTGTGTGTGTGTGTGTCTGTGTGTGCGTGTGCGCGCTTTTGGAATGGAGTGTGTGATACTGTGTGTGTGCTGACCCTATCATGCCACGGGATTCTGTGAATTTCAGAAGGCTGTTGTGAGGATGCCAAGCCTTCAAAACCGTAAGAGCCTTAAAGTCGAAGCAAATGTAAACCCACTGCAAAAACACAAGTCCACCTCCAGGAAGCTTGACCAAATAGAAATTAGAAACAGTATTTAATGGAAAACATCTTCGATCATATTTTTATCTTTCAATGAACAAGTAAATCTCATGAATGATTTGATAAACAAGTTAGGAATAGGATCTTACTTAAGACCGAATAAAACAAAGGTAGCCTATTTTTTTATCATTTGGTGACAAGCAAGCAACAATCCTATTTAGAATTTGAAAAACACGTTGTCTTATAAGATTTAATGTTTATTTTTAATTTGTTCTAAGTGCATTATCTTGCACTGAGGTAGTGACACAACCATACAACCTACCGATGCAGCGACGACAAAGATGTGTTACTAATTACTACGAAAAAACCAGCAACTACACGTTTGTAAAGCTCAGTGGCAACAAAGATGCTTAGTTAAGGCTTATAGCAAAAGAACCCCGGTGACATTGAGTGATTTCCGTGTGTACTTACTGTCATAACAAAGGCTTCAGAGGTAGGTTTGTAGCCAAGAGAAAGTGTGTTGTTCATTAACACGATGTTATGTGTTTTCTCTATACAAATACCAGTAATGCGACGTTCCATATACCTGGACAGTATAGCTTACGACTGTGGGAAGTTAATCACACAATAGGCCTATATCAAAACTGAGTAGCCTAAGGATGCAGTCCTTCAAAAAGAAAAATATTTAGCAACTGGAAGAGGATACTATACCATCATATATTTCCAAATGTAATGTAAAGAGTCTTGACTTCATGAGGCCACTCAGAACACTGAAGGGTGAATAGTAAATGGATAGTGGGTAACGTTTCTGTTGACTTACCGACTTCTAAAAGGAGAAGTGCATAACAAACAATCTGTTGTGGACGGGTCTTTCCACGAAGGGCATGTCAAGCATGGACATAGATCATGTATCTCTGTCTATGGGGTCAAGGGACAGAGCTTGACGGTGAACATTCACTAGAAAGGGTCCCTATGACAACATTGCGTAACTGACCCTAGTAGACCTGATTGGCTGGCTTTTAAACGCTTCAGCTTTGGAAACAGGAAAGACCGTGGTCATTCCAATTACACACAGAGAATTATGAAAGAGGCTTATGTGATGAAGCTCACAAAGAGACACTGCTGTAGCTAACAGGTCAGTCAGCCAAAGGTCACGAGGGGCTGGTAACTGGGTAGAATAGGAACAGCCGCAAAAAGTAATACTAACAGGCTCAATTGCACCATAACCCATACGTTTAGAAGCTACACGTTAGTGTCTAAATACTGGGCTAATCTTTTAGGACACACTTTCCAACATTCCAAAGGCATTGGGTTGGAGGGCAGAAATAGCAGGTAACATAAAAATAAGAAAAATAATGAACTGTTATTGTAAAATCAATGAAAGGTGTCAAGTTGGGGTTGACTCAAGTGCATTTCAGCATGAGACAGGCTGGTAACCTAGACGACCTGAAAAAAAACAAGCCCTTGAGGTGAGAGACAATTAACCACGGAAGCATGTGACCTTGAACCTTTTTAGGGACAAAAGGCTGTGCTTTTTATTGGATTACAGCAGACATCAACAGGAAGTAGCAAAGTGGTAGAAGAAGAAAAGCCTCGTCATGTAGGGTATGTTTGAATTAAACACAGTATTTCTTTGATAAATGTACTTTCAACCAGTTTACTATGGCGGCTGAAGCGATACACAAAGAGCTCGTTGTGTTTTTGTTATTTTTATGATTTACAATGTATGTCGGAATTAAAGTATATTTACTAAGTTCTACAAAGTCGAGGTGTACAATAGAAAAGCTATCTATTACAGAAGTGTATTTATGTTAATTTAGCAGGACAACAAACAGAGACAGAGACAGAGAGGGGGATAGAGTGAGAGCGAGAGATAACGACAGAGGTGGACAGAAAAAAGATAAGAAAGGGAGACATTGAAGTGTGCGTGTTAGAGACCTTAGAACATGTTTTAGGCAGCATGATTTCTAACTTTGTTTTTTAACGCAAATATAAACGTTGTTTGACTTTCTGCTTTTTGCTATTAACAGTATCTATATATAAAAAAAAATCAAAAATCAAAAAAAAAAAGAAAAAAATACCAACAGCGTCACATGGGCATACAAGCATGACGGTTTATAATAATAATGAGAGTGCAAGTTAGCTTTATAGGTCCACATCCAAGACTACAGCAGAAACAGTTCCGTCGGCCCCCTTAAGTTTGATTTGATGGGAAGAGAAGCCTCTCGATGAAAACAGGAAGCTCAGGGACCTGGGATTGACTGAAGTGTTGCCAAACTCGCTGTTGTAATTCAGCAGTGTTTTTGTCTTCTTCTTTTTTTTTCTTCTTCTTTACAAAATAAATGTAGCACAGAAACCACTGTGGCTGGTTAAATCCCAGCTACACCGAGAGCAGAGAAAAGGGGGGGCAAGATATAGTCCCACTATAAAATGTAACAAAATGTACCCCAAAATTGTACAAATCTGTAGCAACACAGAAATAAAACATACAGTTATTATATTTACAAGAAGAACAACCCTTTTTTTCTTTTTTTTTTAATAACTAATGCGACACTTCCAGCTTTGGCACTCGACAGCCCCCTCAGCCCCCCCTTCCCTCACCGGGACATCGGTCAGTCACTGCTATAAAGCACGCAAGCCTTGTTTTCACTGCACGGATAACCTGGGCTCACCCAAGCCTAGCTGATATTTCATACTCTTTTCACATAACAATGACATGATTTGATTTAAAGATCTGTGAGATAGCAATGATTTATTTTGAGCTAGCACTGTGTGTCTTGCCCTGCCAGGGTATCGTCATATATATGGGTATAGTTAGCCTGGCAGTGGAGGCCTGGCTATGACACGTTTCCTGTCTCTCCACAACATCCACAGTTCACACACAACATGACCCCACCGATAAACAAATTAGCTCTGGCTCGACTACTTGGACATTTCTGCAGATCTTCCAAAGAAAACAGAGAAGTGTAAGCGAGATGTGGATATTGTAAACAAAAGGGGAAAATGAAGCAAGCTAATAGCATTTGTTTTAGACCAGTTAGTGTTGGACTAGCTTAGCCAGTGGACAAGTTTTGACCTTTCACCTTTCCTTTTATATAAGATCTGCAGCTTATGAGTCGACTACGATTAGGGGCCATGTCAGGACATGACCGTTGTTTAAAAAAAATAACATTTGACAAGATTACCTCACAGAGATCGAGGAAATGTTGTGCGTAAACAAGGATGGGACAATCAAGAGATAAACGGCTTCAAAAAATTACAATATAAAAAAAAAAAAAGTTTTGTCTTCTCTGTTCATTTTCGCACTCGCGCTCAACCAACAGCAGTGACCTGAAAAAAAAACAAAAAATGTAATATCGAACATTGAACCAGCGTATTATAAGTTTATTGACAGGGCCAATGGAAGGATTAAAGCTTTTTTTTTTTTGCCCGTTTTTAACATTTCAAGGTCTCACCAACAAATAGCATTGAGAAATGAATTAAATACTTGGAAAATGTTACTAGCTGTATAAACAATATGCACTCAATATGAGAAGCCAAATTCTTTTTATGCACTGATTCAAAGCTTTTTTCAATTGGAATATTAAAATTGGAATATTGATGCCAACGGATCATGAAATGGAAACTCAATAACACTTTAAATTGATGTATTTTTTAATTTATATAAAATAATGAAAAGCCAACTCACTGCTCATCCAATCACTTGTCCAGAGGGCTCGCCGGCTATCTTCACATCCAGCTCAGAGACCATGAGCTCCTTGCCTCTCGTCGTTAGTGAGGCTCTGTCCTCCAGCCAGGCCCCGAATCCCCCCTCCGCCCTGGGGCTGTTCCGGCTGTTGGACGTCTGATGGCTCAGCTTCCTGGCCAGCCACTCATGGAGCTCCGGCTGGCTGTTAGCCTGCTGCAGGGCTAGCCCGCCTAGCCCGCCTAGCCCCCCTAGCCCCCCTAGCCCCACTTGCCCCCCTAGCCCGCCTGGGCCCGGGCCGAGCTCCTCCGAGGCCCCAGACACCTTGGTAACACCGCTTGTGCTCCGTGCGTCCTGGAAACGTTCTCGGAG
This sequence comes from Galaxias olidus, assembly GCA_026901105.3. Taxonomy (NCBI): domain Eukaryota; kingdom Metazoa; phylum Chordata; class Actinopteri; order Galaxiiformes; family Galaxiidae; genus Galaxias; species Galaxias olidus. The sequence goes on from JAPMUY010009427.1 coordinate 65,049, forward strand.
GAAAAACCCGACAGCGTTCTCTGAGCCCGGCTGCGGTTGTGGCGGCGGTGGTGGCAGCATCAGCGCCCCCTGCTGGTTCATCCTGTGGAACAGCTCCATCCAGTCCAGAGAGCCGCTCTTCAGCGCCAAGCGGCTGTCTTTGAACCAGCGGACGATGGCGGTGCGCGGTAGGCCCGTGCGCGCCTCCAGACGGGCGTACTCCTCGGGGGACGGCCAGCGGGTCTGAGCGAACACGTCCATGAGCAGCGCCAGCCAGCGACCGTCCGCCGCCGCGCCCACCGAGCAGGGAGACGCGGGGTTACCAGGGTTACTGGCCGGAGCTACGATGGGAGGAGGAGGAGGAGGGCTTTTAAGATGGCCGCCGCCACCGCCGCCACCTCCTAACCCCATGCTGTTACCGTTGCCTAGCTTGTGGAACCCGTTCATCTGCCCCTGGTGTTGCTGGGAGGGTTGGTGGCGTTGTTTATCCATGCCGCCGCCTCCTCCTCCGCCTCCTCCCAGCCTTCTGCTGCCCATGGAGTTGAGCAGAGCCAGTTCCAGGTTGTCGCGGAGAGCGCGGCGCTCCAGGAACCAGCTCTCGATCTCGTGGCGAGCAAGACGCGTGGACTCGGCCAGGCGCTCCAGGTCGCCGTAGGAAGGGAAGCTGTTCCTCTGGAAGTTCTCCTCCAGGATCTTCAGCTGCTCGGCGCTCTTCCCCTTCATCCTCTCCAGTAGAGGGAACTGAGCGGCTGCAGCCGCCGCCTTGGGCCCGGGACCGTCCTGCTGCTTGGGGAAGGCCTCGCCCTCAGAGTTGTGGCTCACACCCTGGGCTCTCTTGGCGTCGCCCCGGGTTACGCCATTGACCTCTGCCAGAGGGGTGAGGGCTTTGTCTTGGCGAGAGAAGCTGGTCTTTAGTTCCGGACCTGCCTGGTGCTGTTGTGATTGTTGTTGTGATTGTTGTTGTTGTTGTTGTTGGTGTTGTTGTTGTTGCGGTTGCTGTTGTTCTTTCAGCATCTTACTCTCACAGGGCAGACTGGCTGTCAGGGGCGGGCCTTTAACCGGGCTGCGCACTGATTGGATGATGGTGGGCCTTTTGATCTGCGGGGCGATGATTGGCAGGGAGCTGGGTAGCTTCAGTAGCTCAGGGGCTAACAGAGCGTGGGTCAGAGGGTGCTTCTCTTTGGTGGGGGCGGAGGGGGTGCGGGGGGGCAGCATGTAACTGTTAAACAGAGGCGCGATTATGGGCGGAGCCAAAAAGGTCCTGGACAGCAAATCAGGGAAAGGGATGCTGGGGTGTTGGGCTTTGGCCTTCAGTGACGAAGGCTGCGGCGCCGTCGTGATGAGTTTGGCACAACACAAAGAAGAGGACGAAGATGAGGAGGACGAAGGGATTAACGGGGCTGCTCCTGGCGACCTTTTGACCTCTGTCGCCGCCGCCATCGGAGAAAGTGTCACGGGCCGTTTGGTCTCCGGGGGAACGGGGGGCGGGGCCATAAGGAGCCAGGGTTCCTTCGGTGGAGGCGGGGGCGGGGCCATCAGCAGCCTCTCGTTAGGGTCCTGGACGCGCGGCCCGTTCCCCGCCGGACGCTTCACCTCCGGCTCCAATGCAGTCGAACCCGACTCCAGGGGTCGTTTCAGAGGAAGAGGAGGAGGAAGGGCGGCGCGCTGGGAGGAGCTGACCGACACTACAGGAGTGCAGGTTGTCGTGGTAACCCTCAAGCCGTTGAAGACGGTGGTGGTGGACTGGACGTCCGGCGGATGGAACAAGCTGTGAGCGTACAGCGGCACAGGGGGGGGGTGTTTAGCTGCCCCCGCTGGCTGGTGGGGAGGAGACACCGGGGTGGGGCAGCTGCTGCTGCTGCTGTGGAGGACGGTGTTGCTGGAGGAGGAGGAGGAGGAGGTGGAGGAGGAGGTGAAGGTGTGGTGCACTGCGGGGATGGAGCCGTTGAACATCTTCTTCCTGGCCTCCTCTACCTCCTCGGGCGTCCAGGTGATGCCCTGCTTCAGACGCTGGGTGGTGAACCACACCTGGAGGGGAGGCAGAGGGAGTTACTAACTTTACCTGGAGGGGAGGCAGAGGGAGTTACTAACTTTACCTGGAGGGGAGGCAGAGGGAGTAACTAACTTTACCTGGAGGGGAGGCAGAGGGAGTTACTAACTTTACCTGGAGGGGAGGCAGAGGGAGTTACTAACTTTACCTGGAGGGGAGGCAGAGGGAGTTACTAACTTTACCTGGAGGGAGGCAGAGGGAGTAACTAACTTTACCTGGAGGGAGGCAGAGGGAGTTACTAACTTTACCTGGAGGGGAGGCAGAGGGAGTAACTAACTTTACCTGGAGGGGAGGCAGAGGGAGTAACTAACTTTACCTGGAGGGGAGGCAGAGGGAGTTACTAACTTTACCTGGAGGGGAGGCAGAGGGAGTTACTAACTTTACCTGGAGGGGAGGCAGAGGGAGTTACTAACTTTACCTGGAGGGGAGGCAGAGGGAGTTACTAACTTTACCTGGAGGGGAGGCAGAGGGAGTTACTACCTTTACCTGGAGGGGAGGCAGAGGGATTAACTACCTTTACCTGGAGGGGAGGCAGAGGGAGTTACTAACTTTACCTGGAGGGGAGGCAGAGGGAGTTACTAACTTTACCTGGAGGGGAGGCAGAGGGAGTTACTAACTTTACCTGGAGGGGAGGCAGAGGGAGTAACTAACTTTACCTGGAGGGGAGGCAGAGGGAGTTACTAACTTTACCTGGAGGGGAGGCAGAGGGAGTTACTAACTTTACCTGGAGGGGAGGCAGAGGGAGTTACTAACTTTACCTGGAGGGGAGGCAGAGGGAGTAACTAACTTTACCTGGAGGGGAGGCAGAGGGAGTTACTAACTTTACCTGGAGGGGAGGCAGAGGGAGTAACTACCTTTACCTGGAGGGGAGGCAGAGGGAGTTACTAACTTTACCTGGAGGGGAGGCAGAGGGCGTTACTAACTTTACCTGGAGGGGAGGCAGAGGGAGTTACTACCTTTACCTGGAGAGTAGAAATAATACTACTACTATACTAGTACGGTCTTTCCAAACATGTATTGTTTAAAAGCACAATGTAAATGTACAAATATGGTTTGTTTATATTAAAAATGGTTTGTAAGAAATTGAGAGAATCTCTTTCTTCATACCAAGGCCTGGTAAAATACTTCAAATACTGTGCAGTATTTCCCAATAACAAATGAAGTTGCTGTTTTTATAGATAATGCACTATAATGACCCATGACTGCCTTTTAATGATTTCAAATTAACACTCTGACCAACTACAAAAAAACAATGTCACAAAAAAACACCAATAAGAGTAACCATATCAACAAACTATAAACAAAAGAAAAACGGCTCATTAAATAAGTTAAAGCCAAAAGCTAATAGTAACTAATAATACATGAAAACAGAAAAAATAGAAGTCAATAAACAATAACTCTGGAACATGTACAGTAGCCAGACTGAACTACTGGGCAATTTCATGTTATATAAATTATGAGGTTTGAATCTGAGTTTTCACTTGAGCAGCTTACACACACACACACACACACACACACACTCATACACGCACACACACACACGCGCACACACACACACACACACACACACACACACACACACACACACACACACACACTCATTCACATACACAAACACACGTACACACACACACAAACACACACGCGCACACACACACACACACACACACACACACACACACACACACACACACACACACACACACACACACACACACACCCACACACACAGACACACACACACACACACACACACACACACACACACACACACACACACAGTCCCACACATAAAACCATGCATTTTCCCACCCACACATTCACAGTCTAACACACACGCATGTACATATCCACACTTTCATATATTGACACACACACACACACACACACACACACACACACACACACACACACACACATAGACACACAGACACACACACACACACACACACACACAGTCCCACACATAAAACCATGCATTTTCACACCCACACATTCACAGTCCAACACACACGCATGTACATATCCACACTTTCATATATTGACACACACACACACACACAGACACACAGACACACACACACACACACACACACACACACACACACACACACAGACACACGTACATCTACACATTCACACGCCCACACATTTAAACACACGCAGTAGTAGCTCCAGCCTCTTACCTTGATCTGGTCCTCGGGGTGTTTGGAGGCGGCAGTGAGCCAGGACAGCTCAGCGTGTGTGGGGTAAGGGAAGCGGCTGAAGGAGGCCATCATGGTGCTGTTGTGGTCCAGGGACGAGTTATATTTGGCGGTGTTCAGGGGGACGGCGATCTTTGGTATGCAGCTGAAGTTGGGGGGGCGCTGTAGCAGGGGCGTGACGTGGGGGGCGGGCCCGAGGTCCGGGACCAGAACCAGCCCGTTGATGCTGACCGACGTCACGCCGTCCTTACGGAGCGCCACGTCGTCCAGCCCGTTGCCTGGAAACAGCGCCTGGATACTGTCCGGAGTCGTCAACCTGGTCGCTAAGCAAGGGGCGGAGGGGGCGGAGGCCCAGCGGTGCGGGGAGGGGGCGGAGGCATCGTCGTCGTCCGGGGCGACTACGCTGTGCTCCGGAGCTTCGATGGTCTGCTCTAAGACGGTCTGGTTGTGGCGCTTGACCCTCTTGAACTTGAAGTCGCTGCGGCCCGGGTGGCACCTCTCGTTGTGCTCCGTCAGCAGGTCAAACTTCCTGGTGCTGAAGTTGCAGACGGCACACAGGTAGAGGGGGTTGAGGATGACGTTGGGGTGGCTGGAGTCCACGTGCGCCTTAAAGCCCGGCAGGCTGTGGCTCGAGAAAGGACAGTATTTACACTTGTAGCCTTTAGAAGGAGGCGCCGCCTGGACACCGCCTACTTCCTCCTCCTCCTCCTCTTCCTCCC
>JAPMUY010009427.1:72500-75000 GCA_026901105.3 Galaxias olidus
AGACAGAGAGAGGGAGAGAGAGAGGGAGAGAGATAAAGAGGGTAAGACAGAGGGAGAGAGAGATGGAAAGGGGGAGGAGAAAGGCAGGGAGACACAGAGGCATACGGAGGGAGGGAATAAGGGAGAGACAGAAGGAGGGACAGAGACGCAGGAAGGGAGGGAGGTATGGAGGAAAATAAAGGCAGGGAGACACAGACAGAGATCATACGAAGGGAGGAGAGGATGAAGGGAGCGAAGATGTAGAGACGGAGGGGGGGGTATGTGACAGAATTATAAATGAAGAAAGAGACAGAACGAGAGATGAAAAAGGCAAAAGGTGAGATAAGAGAGAGAGAGAGAAAGAAAGAGAGAGAGAGAGAGAGAGAGAGAGAGAGAGAGAGAGAGAGAGAGAGAGAGAGAGAGAGACTCTCATTCATAATGTAGAGGCAGAACTCTATCAGTAGCAGTAAACTTAGACCTTAAGTTAAGTTTGGGACTTGTCTGTTCAAGTTTATAGTTACTGCCGGGGTAAAGACAGGCTTAAGGTTGGAATGTTAAACTTTGAAATCGAGCGAGCAGCTTGCCTTGTTACATTCCAAAACTAAAGTTGCAGTGAAGGCTTAGGGTCAGAATGTGGAGTCTAAGTCCTCTTGTCCAGAAGGTCATAATTAGCACAGAGGCAAAATGGGAGTTTTTTGGTTTTTATATGACCTTCAACCTAAATGACTACCCCTTGAAAATATGTCTTCTTAAATGTCTCCATAGCAGCTGCATGAAGAAACATCCCCTGGCATTTTCATTTAGAGACCTACCAGGACCAGGCCTGATAATAGAGAACTTTGTTCTGCAAAACAACTACAGAGACCTTCTCAGCACCATGCCAAATAGAGAGCTTTAGCCTGCCTTTCACAATTGAGTCTTAGTCATCATCACCATGCCAAATAGAGATCTGCCTGCATTCTACAATCATCAGCACCATCAGTACAAGCGAAAGAAACAAAGGTCACATTGGAGGAACCGTGGTTGGTTTTTGGTTTGGAACTCAGCCCTAGTTTGGCGTCAACACCCCCCCCCCCCTCTCTCTCTCTCTCCACTCCTGCTGGTGTGTGTGTGTTACCTAACAAATTACCTGACACAGAAGGCTTTGGTTCAACAGCTCATGGAGCTTAACGAGCGTTTAACACACTCGAAGTGGCGACCGTCAGACTATTCCAGGCTCACACTGGGTTATTTAAATCCCAATTCAACTTTTACAGCACTGATCGTAAACAGACACAAAGCATGGTTTGGTTTTAGTTATGGAACGCCCTGGTAGAACGATCCAGAATACAGGAGGCAGTGGAGCTGATTAAAGCTAAAGGCTAGGTTAAAGCTAAAGGCTAGGTTAAAGCTACAGCTGTAGATCCAGACGTGTGATTGGTGCTACAGCTGAAGATCCAGACGTGTGATTGGTGCTACAGCTGAAGATCCAGACATGTGATTGGTGCTACAGCTGAAGATCCAGACGTGTGATTGGTGCTACAGCTGAAGATCCAGACGTGTGATTGGTGCTACAGCTGAAGGTCCAGACATGTGATTGGTGCTACAGCTGTAGATCCAGACGTGTGATTGGTGCTCCAGCTGTAGATCCAGACGTGTGATTGGTGCTCCAGCTGAAGATCCAGACGTGTGATTGGTGCTACAGCTGTAGATCCAGACGTGTGATTGGTGCTACAGCTGAAGATCCAGACGTGTGATTGGTGCTACAGCTGAAGGTCCAGACATGTGATTGGTGCTACAGCTGTAGATCCAGACGTGTGATTGGTGCTCCAGCTGTAGATCCAGACATGTGATTGGTGCTCCAGCTGAAGATCCAGACATGTGATTGGTGCTCCAGCTGAAGGTCCAGACATGTGATTGGTGCTACAGCTGTAGATCCAGACATGTCCAGGTTAGGGTTAAGGGAGGGTTAGGGTTAAGATTAGGTGATTGGTGCTGAAAAGGAGATAGGGTTAGGGTTATGTGATTGGCAGGAGGAGATAGTTCTAACCCCTGACCTGTTCTCTAGAAGGTGGGGAGGGATAGGGTTAGGGTTATGGTTGGGTTAGGGTTAGGATAAGGGTTAGGGTTAGGGTTATGTGATTGGTGCTGAGGAGGAGAAAGCCCTGACCCCTGACCTGTTGTTACAGCTAGAAGGTGGAGAGAGAAACGGCTGGTGTCACGGAGGAATGGGAAAGTAGCTTTCTGTCATGTCTGCTCAACACACGCACACACACACACACACACACACACACACACACACACACACACACACACACACACACACACACACACACACACACACACTAATACAGACAGAAACACGTACTTGACAGTCAGTCAGTCAGTCAGTCAGTCAGTCAGTCGTCAGTCAGTCAGTCAGTCAGTCAGTCAGTCAGTCAGTCAGTCAGTCGTCGTCAGTCAGTCAGTCAGTCAGTCAGTCAGTCAGTCAGTCAGTCAGTCAGTCAGTCAGTCAAGCCATACAGACCCACATGCACACACA